>CM046449.1:2556354-2862590 GCA_025506515.1 Flaveria trinervia
TAGTTTTAACGGATGATTACACATAATATACATGGGTCTACCTATTAAAATTTAAATCTAAAACATTCACAAAGATCACTCATTTTCATCATTTTGTCAATACACAATTCAATCTACCTATTAAGTCTTTCGATGTGACTTGGGAGGTGAATTTGAGAACATTATTTTAGAAACTTTACCACCCAATATGGTATTCAAATACGCTTCTCTTGCCCCATACGTCTCGACAAAACAGTAAATCTGAGCGCATGATTAGACGTCTTAACGAAATCATGTTCACCCTCCTCACACATGCTCGTCTCCCGTCGATGTTTTGGGTTGAAACCTTGCACACGGCTTTTTACACTCATAACATCCTCCCAACTAAGCTCCACCGCAACCAAACCCCCACTGCCCTTCTATACCTTCGTCAACCCTCCTACAACCATCTACGTGTTTTTCGTTGTGTGTGTTACCCTAACCTATCCGCCACTCGCCCTCATAAGCTCGCGTCTCGTTCCACCCCGTGTGTTTTCCTTGGTTACCCAGCTAAATTTCGTGGGTATCGTTGTCTTAGTATCTCCACCGGTAAAACCATCTTCTCCCGGCATGTCACCTTGACGAACGCAAGTTCCCATTCGCCAATCCCTCAACTCCGCCGCCCTCACATAACTTTCTTGATCCATCCCCAATAATCTTTACCCAACCCACTACCACACCTACCTCCAGTTCTGTCGGCCCACCACCTTCACCCTCTCCAAGTCTCGGCCCATCCATTCAACCCAGCCCAATCCCACCCCCAATTACCCAATGTCACTTCCCTCACTCCCGGCCCATCACACCAACCGACCCAACAACCACCTGGCCCTTCTCACATTCCACCACTTACAGTTCTTTCACGACCCACCCCATGCAAACTCGGTCTCGTTCTAGCATCTTTAAACCTCGCCAACCCATGAACCTCAACACCCTCACCTCCCCCTCTATTTCCCCATTACCAAAATCTCATCTCACCGCTCTTTTGGACCCAAACTGGAAGCAAGCCATGACAACGAATATGAAGCTCTATTGGAAAACAATACGTGGGAACTAGTACCACGTCCGGCAGACGCACCGATCATTCGTTGTATGTGGCTATTTAAGCAAAAATTCTATGTCGATGGAACCTTAGAACGACACAAAGCCTGCCTTATTGTTAATGGTAAAAGTCAAACGGTGGGCATCGATTGTGACGAAACTTTTAGCCCAGTGGTTAAGCCAACTGCAATTCACATTGTCTTAAGTCTAGTCGTTTCAAAAGGATGGCCCATCAATCAACTAGATGTCAAAAATGCCTTTTTACACGGTCACCTGAAAGAAACGGTTTATATGTTCCAGCCTCTGGGATTCTCTTCCATGTCTCATCCGAAACACGTGTGTAAGCTCAACAGTTCTCTTTATGGCCTTAAACAAGCCTCGCGTGCTTGTATCAACAGTTTGCAGGATTTTTGTCTCGGTGTGGTTTCAAAAGTAGTACGTGTGACACATCCCTATTTGTGTACAAGAGAGGTGATCAAATGGCCTATTTGCTCTTATACGTTGATGATATCATTCTCACGGCCTCCAGCACCGCATTGTTGAACAGCATTATCAAGTCTCTTTCTTCCGAATTCAACATGACCGACCTTGGCCCCCACATCATTTTCTTGGCATCGCGGTTCAGCAACAGAAAAATGGTTTATTTTATCTCAATCAAAATATGTTGCAGACATCCTCTCTCGCGCCAACATGGCAAACTGCAAACCAGCTACCACACTGTTAAGGTTGGCTCCAAGTTAAGTGCCCAGCCGGTGCTCCCTTTTCAGATAGTTCCTTATACTGAAGTTTGGCTGGTGCTTTGCAATACCTTACCATCACCCGTCCGGACATTTCGTATGCCGTTAAGCAAATATGCCTCTTCATGCACACCTCACGGGAACCGCACTTTCAACTGCTAAAACGAATCTTACGATACATCAAAGGCACTGTGTCCCATGGTCTTCTCATCTCATCGTCCTCGGCCACCACATTAACGCTTATTCTGATGCAGATTGGGGCGGGTGTCCCGACACTCGACGGTCCACCTCTGGTTACTGCGTATTCATGGGAGGCAACTAATCTCTTGGTCAACGTCAACCTACAATCTCTAGATCTAGTGCCGAGGCAGAATACAGGGGAGTAGCCAAAGCCGTATAGGAACTCAGCTGGATCCGCAACTTCCTCCTTGAGCTACACGTCCGAGTTAGACATGCTCACTTGTCTATTATGATAACATCTCTGCAGTTTATCTGGCTGAAAATCCTGTGTAGCAGCAACGAACAAAGCATATTGAACTGAATATCCATTTTGTTCGGGAAAAAGTCCGTCTTGGCACGATCAAAGTTCTTCATGTTCCGGCCGACTATCAGTATGCAGACATTTTCACCAATGGATTACCGAAGCATCTATTTCAAAGATCTCGATCCAGTTTATGCCTCCGCTCTTCTACGGCTTCAACTGCGGGGGACTGTTAGCCGATAATATCCCATATTATTGGCATGTATATCTCGTATATTTGTATGATATTGTTTGCTAGAATTAGATTGATTCTCATTTACTTCTTTCCGTATATATTGTCTCCTCTTGCTATATGTAAAGGGTTGTAATCCTATAATGAAATCAAGGAATTAAGTTTCTTACAAACACGACCAATACTCTTGATTACCTTACGCCAAATCAAACACGTTTTAGCAGTTTCCAAGGCATAAAGTCTTGGGAATTTATCTACAAGAATAATATCAACTAAGCATACCTTTCTACCAATCTTGCACAATATGATCGAAAATGGGATTAAACTCCGAAATGCATTTTAGCAAATGAAAGCTTCATCTGATTACACATCCTACTTCCCCGAAAACGTTCCACACGTGCTAATACTTAAACAGTTTACCATCAATAGTCAAAATCACCTATCGTTGATCAGATCCTCCCCCTTTCATTTACAAACCACCACCTCCATTAAGTGAAGAGTGCTTTGTTAAAAGCTTTTAACGACACATCACCAAGACCACTGTTTTCCTTTGAAGCCATCACCTTTTTCCATAATATCTATTGAGTATCCCTAAAAAACTATGACCAACTACATTCAAGAGCCTTAAACACACATTCAAGAGCAATAAATAGAGATACATAATACACCATAAGAACACAAAGAACCTATGAGACCAATAATGACCGAGCTCCTATTGATAGTAGGAACATATTCAAGTAAGCAAATCTAGCTTTAAACCTATCAATAACGATCTTCCACCCTTAAAACTTTACCATATTTTCCTCAACTGTAACCTAAGTTCTTATATACCTCAATTCAGTTGAAGATCTCTTAATTACTTTTAAATCCTTCATCAAATAATGAAAATAATATTATATTTTTTTATGAATTAAATTTCCACTTTCTCAGTAAATGTACACGTAAACGTGAGTATAATTTAACCATCCATGTTAATGTAATTTGCAGGCATGAGTCACGACTTATCAAAATAATTGTTGATACAGTTTTAGATAAATTATTCACGTTAAATGAAGGCATTAATAAAGATTTTGTTGGAATGAGAACTCGCTTGCAAGATTTGGAATCACTGTCTAGGTTAGACATTGGATTAAGTGGTGTGTGCATGATTGGGATTTGGGGGATTGGGGGTAGTGGTAAGTCTACTCTTGCAACTTCTTTTAAGAAGAAAATGTCGAAATATTTTACTGGTCAATGCATTATGGAGAATGTAAGAGATGAAACAAACAAATATGGATTAAAAAACCTACAAGAGAATTTCTTATTTGCTATTTTTAAAAAGCAAGTGAAAGTACAAAGTGTTGAAGAAGGAAAAGACTTGATAAAACAAATGTTATGTCAAAGAAAAGTGTTAGTACTTCTTGATGATGTTGATAAACATGACCAACTAGATGCATTAGCGGGGGCACATGATTGGTTTGGTCATGGGAGTCTCATAGTAATTACAACTAGAGATAAACATTTGCTAACATCACATGATGTAAACCACGTCTATGCTATCAAGTTGTTATCAGACAATGAGGCAATCCGACTTTTTAAAAGTTATGCATACAATAACAAAGACCCTGTAGAAGATTATGAAACACTCTCATTGAGAGTGATTTCTTATGCTCATGGGCTTCCATTGGCACTTAAAGTCTTAGGTTATTTTCTATACGATAAAGACAAGAAAGTATGGATGAGTACCTTGGCTAGACTAAATGATATTCCTGAATCAGAAATTATGGAAAAGCTTAAAATTAGCTATGATGGACTTGAAACTCTAGAGAAAGAATTATTCTTAGATATTGTATGTTTCTGGAGAGGGCGAAGCAAACATGAAGCTATGGAGATATTCGAAGCTTGTGGTTATCACCCTGAAAGAGGGATAGAAGTATTGAGACAAAAAGCTCTCATTACCATTGTGGATGGTGTTTTTGATATGCATGACCTCATTGAAGATATGGGACACTACATTGTTAGAAGGGAACATCCCCACAATCCAGAAAAACATAGCAGAGTTTGGAAACAGGAAGAAATTACAAACATGTGTTTTGGGGATGCATCAATGGTAAGTGTTAAGCTTTTGAGAATATATGCTATATTAGATGTACATACATAAACATATACATTATACCCTTCTTTATTGCAGGAAACTTATATGACTGAAGCAATAACATATGATTGTTATGATCATGATCATTTGTCATGCTTCTATAAGATTGTTTCAAACATGAAGAAGCTAAGATGGCTTAGGGTGTGGACGAGCTGCCACACGTATATTGAAGGGCCTAGTTTTCTTTCAAATGAGTTACGATATATCAATTGGGAAGCGTATCCTGCAAATCAATTTCCGAACAATTTCCAACTGATGAAGCTTGTTGTTTTGATACTTACCAGGAGCATGCAAAAACAATTTGGAAAGGTTACAAGGTAATTCATTACATAAACAACTACTTTTTTAGTTGCTAGATGAAAAGTGTGTTTCTAATCTTTTAATAATTATTTAGCTTTTATAATATTTATATATAATAAATCATATTATTATAAGTTATTACTAACCTAGTAAATATAAATATAAAATGCGTAACCCAACTATATTGTAAACAAAGTTTTAAGAGCTAATGATATACAATAACTTTTTGGATAAAAAAAAAGATAGTGGTAGGTTTATCTCAGAGTAAATTACACAGATAGTCATTTATTAAAGAGTGAATTACACAGAAAGTTCCTGTGTTATGTTTAAATTACGATTTTAATCCCTAAGTTTGAAAAACTATAAGTTCAATCCCAAAGTATATCAATGTAACATAAGTAGGTCTAAGGGTACTCGAGATCGGTTGATAAAAAAACTCGAACGAGTTGAGCTTTATTAAGTCTGAGCTTGAAAAAAAATGCATTAATTATCGAGCCCGAGCCATATCAAGCTCAAGCCGGCTCTGAGCCTAAACGAGCTTTTTACTTGTATATTTTTATTATATATAAAATTATGATAAAAAATCATATAATATGAATAATGTTATATTTAAAAAAATATATAATATAAATATATATTAAGTTAAAGTTAAATGTGTTTTTTATTCCTAAAGTTTTACAAAATTATCATTTGAGTCCAGAAGTTTAAATTTTATCATTTGCATCCAAATGTTTTATAAAAATTGTAATTTAAATCCATTTAACTATTTGTAATTAACATCGTTAACATTCTTTAGTTAAGTTTCCTACATTATAGGTATTTTTGCAAAAACAATTATAAATACAAAATCAACTCTACGCGAGGGGTTTTATGCGTTCAATCTCATTTTGTAATTACCATTACGATTTGAATCCACCTATCAGATAAAAATTAATTATAATGACAACCACCTAAAATTACTCATCTTTAACTTTATAAAATACACACCACAAAAAAATATAAATAAACAAAGAAATCATGTGACACAAACCATTTAAGTCATAACTTTAAAAATTAATCATCATAAAAAGTATAAGGATGGAGGGAGTACTCTTACCAAACACAACACAATATATCATAAACCCACCCTTTAAATTTTATCATGTCACACTACACCACATCATACTATATCTTATACTCATATTTGGTGGCCACGGTGTTGCCACACCATATCACACTACACCATACACACACATAACAGTCACAACCTCACGACACGAACATGCCATGAAAAAGGAATATGTGACGTCACAAAAAACAAGTGTCGGAGATGGTGTCGGTGATGCTTAGGCTCGTCGTGGCCTCATAAAGCATGCACCCCCTCCACCCTAAGAAAACAAAAAACAATATGACATTAACACACTATTAATAATAATCATAAATATCAATCATCATAACCATAATCAAACTTTAAATCAAATAAATCTATTTTACAAGACATCTAGAGTACTAAACCAACATATATTAACAAGACAAAATAACAAAAGAGTCAAATCACAAGTAAAATTACCAAAAGAGACTGAACGTATAAAACCTTTACGTAGAGTTATTTTGTATTTTTTTTGATAAAAATACCCTTAATGTAGGAAACTTAACATAAAAAAATTAGTGGTGTTAATAAAAGTAGTTAAATGAATTCAAAATGATAATTTTTGTGAAACATTTGGATGCAAATGTTAAAATTTAAACTTTTGGACTCAAATAACAATTTTTATTGAACCTCAGGGATGATAAACATATTTAACTTTTAAGTTACACACAAGTATTAACAAATAATAACTAAATAATAAATGAGTCAAGACCGAGTTGAGCTCAAGGTGGAAAAGTACTTGACAAGCTAGCTTATTTGCACTCCTACTCTCAGTGATGTTTAAAATTTGAAGTTTGGCAAATACCTTTTGTAATGAGTAACACATGTAACTTCCCCTTGTAAACGTCAATTAAGTTGTACAAAGTAATCTATATGCAATTTATCTGATTTCCAATACAAGATATTCTCATCAACTCTTATACGAACGTTTCTACTCTTTGTAGCATCAACCATATTTGAAAGTGCTTCAACTGAAAGACATGAACAAGCTAGTCAACACACCAGATTTTAAAGGACTCCCACGTCTTCAAAAGTTGATACTTGAACAATGTTATGAGTTAGAAGAGATTCATCCATCATTTGAAAAACATACAAGTCTTGAATACCTGAAACTGTCATGTTGCCCCAAGCTTAAAATGTTTTCAACAATTATCCACATGAAAAACCTCAAGACCCTAGAAATAAAGGACTGCAATATAGAAGATGGGGGAATCCCCTTGGGTATTGGTGCATTATCCAACTTAGAAGAGCTAAATCTAAGTATGAATAACTTTTCAAGATTAGATTTCAGCATCTCACAACTTAGTCGACTCAAACTCCTCAACCTGTCGAGTTGCAAAAATCTTCTTGAATTGCCCGAGCTTCCATCATGCTTGGCTATTCTCGAAGCAGATGATTGCGACTCGGTTACAATGGTTGGAGATTGTCACAAAAAGTGTAAACAGTTATGTCAAGTCTCACTTATAGAAGGAAGTATCATAACTGATGGTGACACATTACTACGATCGATGCTCGAGGTCTCTCTCACGTATTCTCATTTAATAACTAAGCTTTATATATAAATGCTAAAATTAGCATATAATGAATTTGTCTTTTTTAATCAATCAGGACGGAAAAGCTACTGAAAGTCACCCTATGCTTTTTCAACTTAAAGGCACCAAGGCTGCAAAGGGGTTTAGACCTCATCTAGTTAGAGGGTGTTCATATACTTTGCAACTTCCGGAGAACTGGTGCAATGACTTTTGTGGTTTTCTAATGTGTGCTATATTACCAAGTTATTGGAGTAATTCATTAAGCATAACTATGCAACATCCCATGACATGGTTGGGTGTGTTTCAAGACGATGTGGTTTGGGAGGAGAGTGGTCGTGATAAGTATAACACATGGATAGGGTATGTTCCATTTGATTCACTTAGACACATTAGATGGTGGGATCAAACACACAAATATATTTCGTTTTATATTGAAGACTTTGAATATGAGTTGGAAAATGGTGGCTTTGGAGTAACTCTCGTTGACAAGACAAGTAAAGGTGGTCTAAAAGAAACATCAAGTGGCTCTTCTCTTTATACACCGGAAGTCAGTGTTCAACCTGAAGTCAATACTGAACTTGATGAAATTGGCATACAACTCGTCTTAAGTAAATATGATCCAGATTATAATTTGTAAAATGACTTTTATTTTTAGGTTAGTGTTATATCTAAAACTATGTTTAATCTAAAAAGCCTAATAAATTGCAAATTTGACACGCGTTCTTCTATTGTTTAAAATAAAAAAAACATTTTGGTCATTGTTTCAAATATATCAGCTCATTTTGTCTTATATGTTTATTGTGTCAATATTAGTTCATTATGTCATATATTTTACATCATTTGTTATGTTTAATGTTTTACGTTTTAGATCATTTTATGTTATTTGTATCTTTGTTTTTATAGATTATAAACTTGTTATCTATCACTGTGTTTTACAACTAGAAGGGTGCCCGAGCAATACAACAGGGTGTCATTTTACATCGGCACATGCACTTAATATTTTATTAATCTTGTAGTAATTTCACAAAAATATATATGTTTTTTCAAACTAAAATTAAAACACCAAATATATGGTTATGCATGATTACTTGTACATATATGCATTAACTTATTGTGCCTCACAAAATACAATTATGTTCAAAAAAATATTTACACCAAAATATTTTAAAAAACACATATTAAGTTGTAGTCTCAAAACATTTTTAATGTGATAGATTAAAATATATAACTGAAATCTTAAAATATATTAAGTTATTATTTTGTTTATGAGTAGATAATATAAAATTTTATGCAAATAATAAGTGTAAGGTTATTATGTAACTAAGTGTAAGGTTATTATGTAACTAATTGTAATATGTAATATGTAAATAATATTATAAATACTATTAAAAGTGGTTGTATCTTATGCATTGAATAAAGTAATTGTTCTTGATTTTATGATTTCTTAAAATACTCATCTTGTATACTTTATATATAGTATAAATTAAAAGACACAATAATATATTTTCACCAATCTAGTTTTCAAAACTCATTATGTGTTATTTTTGTTATTGTTTTTTGACAAATTATATAAACTTGTTATTATTCATTGTGTTTTACCGTTAGAAGTACAAAATGATGTTATTAATGTATTTTCAAAACTCATATTATTCAAGATAACATAATGACGATCAAAAGACAAAATGAGAAATTTTGTTATTTTGTCGTTGTTTTAATATTTTAGATTAATTAGTTGTTTATTTAATATCGTATTTTACATATTAGATATAAATAATAATTTTATTCCATCATTATATTTTTTAAAATTCATCATTTTACAAAAAACACAATAATATTCAAAATTAACATAATAACAAAAAAAAGACACAATGAACTGCACTAAAGACACAATGAACTGCACTAAAGACACAATGATAAGATATGAGGTTAAAAATGTCAATTTTCTAATCTTTTTATATAATGTAAGGCCCCGTTCTCGGAAACCTCACAGTTGGTCAATCATAGCAATTAAAATATTAAACATTACAATTAAACAAGCTTAAGCAACAGAAATAATTTATCAAAAGCCATTCACTTCATTTAAAACACTGTTGTTAAGCATACATCATCATTGACTGTTTACGAAAGACTTGTTTATATGCATTACAAAACAACAACACAGAGTACGAATGGATGTCAGACTTTCCCCGCCGAGTAGCTTCATCCTCGTGCCATCCTCAGCAATAATTACCTGCCAACTAAAAATGTATAAAAGTCAGCGCTGCTGAGTGAGCTCTAGTTTTATAAATAATAAAACACTTTCTATATGTTGTATATGAAAATACTCTTTTCTGTAAAATACAACTCTGTGCTGTATATGCGAGCACGCATCAACTATATGAACAAATATTGTTCGTTCTCTTTACTGTAGGCCTTGTCTGTTCTATAAACTTTTATCTTATGTTTCACTTTCTATATGGACCAGTGAGCAATACCCCAACTATATGCGCGATGGAAAACGGGTGATGGGCCATCTATATCCCTCGAAAGGGTCAACTGTATACCTTGAAAGGGTCAACTATATCCCCCGAAAGGGTCAACTGTATCCCTTGAAAGGGTCAACTATATCCCCCGAAAGGGTCAACTGTATCCCTCGAAAGGGTTCTGTGTACTATGTACAAGGCCAACCCAATCACCCAGGACACGCTGCAAAGGTCCTGCCAATCTCAATTGATTGACCATGTGTGCATAGTAGGGTAGCTAACCCGCAGCACAGTTGAGCTAACGACAACATGGTCGTGTACCTCATGTAAGCTTGCAAGACTTGTTAAAATTTTCATTAATGTTCCTCTTGTTTCTTTATTGCTCTTTCACTTTATTATTACGATATACTTTACGTTACGATAATAACATACCACGTAAAGTCACATACTATAAGTAATAATAATAATAGCAATAATAATAATAAGGAACAATCATAATCATTCATATCATGCATGAAACAACATCATTAATAAGCCCTTAGTCAATCTCGGTCAAAACCCTAAGGCACAGACTCCCAGAAAAATCTGTAAAAATTTCTAAGTCTTAGGCGCATGAGAACTATTTGGGCGCATGAGCCCTATTCGGGCGTTTCATCACTATGTAGGCGCATCAGCCAACACTTAAAAACATTTTCACTCTAGGCACATGAACTATTCAGGCGCATGGGCACTATTTATGCGTATGAACACTTAGACGCATGAGTAATTAAGGCGCATGGACACTTAGGTGCATGAGCCACTTGGGCGCATGGGGAATATTGGGGCGCATGGCCTACACTTAGTCGTCAGCTACCATTTCTAGACGCATGGGCCACTGTTCAGGCGCATGGGCTATACTTATCGTTTCTAAGGTAATCTTAGGCGCATGGGTACTGTTTGGGCGCATGGATCACACTTAGTTCTTACTATAGCATTTTCAGGCGCATGAGCCTTATCTAGGCGCATGGACCTTCTGTTTGTCATGTTTCAAGTATGTTTTCAACCCAATCATCAAATCCATCTGTTCTAAGCTTAATGTGGCTATTCTAGACATGAATAAACTATAAGCATTCAAGAATCACATTCATTCATGCACAAAACATACGGGCATACATACTCAAACATTTAAAACCTTCTACATACATTTTCAGCCCCAAAGATGTTTGAAAACAAGTAAAAACCGGGGTCTAGAACTCACCTGATGCAACTTGGGTGTTTCTTCCTTTCTAACCCGCTTGCAAATGAGTTCAAATACCTAAAAAAACAACACCACACACGCACACCCGAGCACAAACACAAACATAAACACATAAGCACATAAGCATGTAACCGGGATAAAACTCGTCATAAACATGTAAAAACCACGAATTCTTACCTTGAATTCGTTCACTTCTTCTTCTTCTTCCACAAACCAAGAGTTCTCTTCTGCTTTCTCTCTCTAGAACCGAAGAAATGGTGATGTGAAGTGAGGGTGAGCGGCCATGCCCACCTTTACACCAACTTTTCAAAGTTTTGTCCTTTTGGACACTTTTGGTCCCTCCACTTGGACCTTATAGCTTTTCTTTCTTTTATTCATTATTTCTTATCTTTTAGAAAAATAACCGGGTGTTACAAGTCCACCCCCTTATATAGGTTTCGTCCCCGAAACCTGTTATTCCTCAAACAGATGAGGATGATGCTGCCTCATCTCCTCCTCAGTCTCCCATGTAGACTCGGAACCCTACCTGTGCTTCCACTGTACACGCACAAGAGGAACCACTTTATTTCTCAGTCTCTTTTCTTTACGATCAATGATTGCCACTGGTGCTCCACATAATTGAGCTTTCATCAACTCAATGTCCTCCAATAGAACAATCATGTCTTCATCGGCTAAGCACTTTCTCAAATGAGATACATGGAATGTCGGGTGAATTCCACTTAACTCATCTGGCAACTCCAATCTATAGGACACCTCTCCTACACGAGCAATGATCGGAAAGGGCCTATATACCTTGGGCTCAACTTGCCCCGCTTCCTGAATCGGATAATACCCTTTCAAGGTGAGACCTTCAACATAACCCGGTCACCCAACTGGAACTCAATTGGTCTACGTCGTTTATCGGCATATGACTTCTGTCTATCTTTGGCTGCCTTCATGAAGGCCTTAATATTTTTGAGCTTCTCAGTCGTAGCCTCGATTACCTCGACGCTTCCCAACTCTTTCTGCCAATGTCCCCCAACAAACAGGTGTCTACATCTCCTACCATATAGCATCTCGTATGGTGGCATACCAATGCTGGCATGATAACTATTGTTGTATGAGAATTCAGCTAACGGTAAGTGGTCGTCCCAACTTCCTCCAAAGTCCATCACACATGCCCGAAGCATGTCTTCCAACGTTTGAATGGTCCTTTCCGACTGACCATCAGTTTGGGGATGATAAGTCGTGCTAATATGTAGCCTCGTCCCCATGGCATCATGGAATTTCTTCCAGAAATTAGATGTAAACCGGGTGTCGCGATCAGACACAATGGACACTGGTACACCATGACGATTTACAATTTTCTTGATGAACAGGTCAGCCAACCTCTCGGATGAATATGTCTCACGGATCGGTAGAAAGTGAGCACTCTTCGTCAAGCGGTCAAAATCACCCATATGGCATCGTACCCCTTCGGAGTACGTGGTAGTTTTGTGATGAAGTCCATGGTGACGTGCTCCCACTTCCATTCCGGTATATCCAAAGGTTGGATCTTCCCATACGGCTTCTGATGTTTCGCCTTCACTTGCAAGCAAGTAAGGCACTTACTCACATACTCCGCCACATCGCGTTTCATACTCGACCACCAATAATCTTTCTTCATGTCTTGATACATCTTTGTGGCACCAGGATGAATGGAGTATCGAGTCTTGTGAGTTTCATCCATAATCCTCACACGTAGATCCCCGAAACGAGGAATCCACACCCGTCCAAATCAAGTTTTAACACCAAGTGTGTTTTCACTCAATTCCCCAACCAGACCTCTCATTCTTTCAGAGTTTAGATGATCTTCTTTTAATGCCTCATCCTGAAACTCCTTGACTTGCTTCATTACATCAGAGGTCATGATTAGTTGGTATGCTTTCACCCGAATCGGCTCGGGCCTCTTCTTCCGGCTAAGAGCATCGGCCACCACGTTGGCTTTGCCCAGATGGTAATGGATTTCGCAATCATAATCCTTTATAAGCTCCAACCATCGCCTCTGCCGCATGTTCAAATCTTTTTGGTAGAAGAAATACTTCAAGATCTTGTGGTCCGTGAAAATGGTGCACTTCGTTCCGTACAGACAGTGCCTCCAAATCTTTAGTGCAAAGACCACAGCTGCTAGCTCCAAGTCATGAGTAGGGTAGTTAACCTCATGAACTTTCAACTATCAGGATGCATAGGCTATAACCTTCCCTCTTTGCATTAATACACACCCCAACCCCGAGTAAGAAGCATCTGAGTATACTACCAAATCCTCGCTTCCTTCGGGTAACGACAAGACAGGAGCTCAAGTCAACCTTACCTTTAACTCCTCGAACGCCTGTTCTTGAGCTTGACCCCACGTAAACTTTACATCCTTTCGGGTCAACTTGGTCAGGGAGATGCGATCTTGGAAAAGTCCTGAATGAACCTTCGATAATAACCCGCCAACCCCAAGAAACTACGAATCTCGGATGGCGTCCTTGGAGACTTCCATTGCATAACAGCCTCCACCTTAGCAGGGTCTACCATAATCCCCTCTGGGTTTATCACGTGACCTAAAATTGAACTTCGCGTAACCTGAACGCGTATTTGGAGAATTTGGCATACAACTTCTCCCTTCTTAAGGTCTCTAACACCTCCTGAATGTGATCGGCATGCTCCTCCTTGCTCTCTTGAATAAATCAAGATATCATCAATAAACACAATCATTGATTTATCTAACATTGGCTGACACACTCGATTCATCAAGTCCATAAAAGCAGCTGGCGCATTGGTCAGACCAAATGGCATAACAAGGAATTCGTAGTGACCGTAGCGCGTGCGAAAAGCTGTTTTAGCGATATCCTGCTCCTTTACCTTCAGCTGATGGTAACCAGATCGAAGATCTATCCTTGAAAACCAACTGGCACCTTGGAGCTGATCAAACAGATCATCTATCATTGGTAGGGGATATCGGTTCTTCACTGTTAACTTGTTTAGCTCTCGGTAGTCAATACACATCCTCATACTACCGTCTTTCTTCTTCACGAATAGGACCGGGGCACCCCAGGGAGAGATACTCGGTCTAATAAACCCGTTATTGAGCAACTCTTGCAACTGTTCCATGAGTTCTTTCATTTCTGTGGGAGCTAATCGATACGGTGCTTTGGCAACAGGTTGAGCACCAGGTATCAAGTCAATTTGGAACTCAATCTCTCGATCCGTGGCACGTCGGGTAAGTCTTCCGGGAATACGTTCGGAAAGTCACACACAACTGGTACATCAGATAGTTGCGGTGTTGGCGCGTCCACATCCTTTACGTAGGCCAAGTAGGCATTATCCACGCCTCATGCACTTTCCCGCCACCGCCATCGAAATCACTTTTGGAATCGTCGTGACGCGGTCTCCATAAATTGTAACCAAACTCCCATCGGACGCAACCAATCGAATCATCTTCTTGCGACATACGATGTTTGCTTCATAGGTTGCTAACCAGTCCATCCCTAGTACTACATCAAATCCACCTAGGGGTATCACGTGTAAGCTAGCAGCAAACTTATGGCCTTCTAGTTCTATGGCACAGTCCTCTATCACATCAGTAATTCTAGTGGACTTACCAATAGCAGTTTCTACATCGAATGGTGCACTGACCTTTCTACTAATAACAGGAAACTTAGCGCAGAAGGTAGTAGAAATAAAACTCCTACTAGCACCAGAATCAAACAATATGGAGGCACAAGTTTGGTTCACCAGAAACATACCGGACACAATATCGGATCAGCTCTGGCTTCCTCCCGGGTCATGGTGTAAGCTCTTAGCACCTGCCCTCTGCCCTCCTTCCTCCAGTTTCTTCTTCTCTGCCCCGGAGCTTTCTGCCCTCGGCTTCTTACAGTCTCTAGCAATGTGGCCAGGCTGACCACATCTGAAGCATACGTTCATCCCAATTCTGCACTCACCAGTATGCTCCCTTCGACATTTGTCACACCTCCTCAGCCCTGATCCAGATGTGACCCGTCAATCACCCAACTTTGCCACCTTCTTGTTTGGAGCAGTTCTACCACATCCAAACCGTTTCCCATTCCAGTTCCGACTACCACTATCCTTCTTATCCACCTCAGCCACCACCACCTCACGCTCATCGTATAATCTGCCAGCCAAGTCAACTGCCGACCTGAAAGTACTCGGCCGGGCGGCAATCATATGCCTACGGATATCCGCCGGCAGCCCCTGGATGTATCTTTTAATCTTTCGTGACAACGGTGTCACTTGATCGGGCACCAATCGTGCCATTTCATTGAATTTGGTGGTGTATTGCTGGTGTGTCATCGTTCCCGCCTCCAGCTGCAGGAAATCGCGTTCTACCTTGTCCATCTCTCTGTGAGGACAAAATTCCTCGATCACTAGCTTCTTTAGTTCAGGCCATCTCATTTTTCCAATGGCCCTGCTACCCTCGGCTTGGACAATGTTGTCCCACCAGCACAAGGCCGAGTCCACAAAGGAGTGGGTAGCGAATTTCACCTTCTGATTCTCACGACACTCACTGATATCGAGGACAACCTCCATCTCCCTTACCCACCGGTGAGCAGCTGCCGCAGTGTCGTTTCCGTCGAAAGTAGGGGGCTTGCATCTCATAAACACCCCATAGTTACAACCTCGAGTCGCCTCCGGCACAGGCTCCTCTTCTTCCTCCTCCTCATCATCAAAGAGAACCATTTCTGGCTCTGGTTGATCCTGTCCTCCCGAGGACCTGTTTCTTTCCTTTCTTTCCCCATCCCTCACGGCCTTGATCACTTCGGTCACCATAAACGGTAGAATCGTCTGCATGACCTGGTGAACCTCTTCCACCACAACCTCCTTTACTGAGGCCCTCAGGTTAGCACTCTCATCTCCGGCCTCCGGATGAGGGGTTTCTGGTGCTTCATGAACTGCTTTCTCGACTCTGGGTCTCCCTCTCTTGGGTCGCGAAGTAGCACCGTGACCTCCACCACGAGAGGCCTTTGAAGATCTACCTTCAGCCATCCTCTGTAAGCACACTATAAGATTCAAACACTAATACGGTCATTCAAGGTAATACTCAGTTTATGTCAAGTATAGTAAGTCCCTAACTACAGTGGCCAGTTGTGATTAGCCACTTACTTTACTCTTCATACCCCAAGCATCTCCTATCCTGACTTGATCAGTATCTAAATCTACTAAGAGCACATAATCAAATAGCATGCGTACATAATACCGGTTAATCATTAGGAAAAGACATACCTGATGGCACGTAGCTACTTGAGCTGACATCCCTCCATTTGTCCCATTTTTAGTTTAAGTTTAGCTTTTAAAAGTTTATTTAACCCAATTCTCTTAAACTTTGGCTCTGATACCAACTTGTAAGGCCCCGTTCCTGGAAACCTCATATTTGGTCAATCATAGCAATTAAAATATTAAACATTACAATTAAACAAGCTTAAGCAGCGGAAATAATTTATCAAAAGCCATTCACTTCATTTAAAACACTGTTGCTAAGCAATACATCATCATTGACTGTTTACGAAAGACTTGTTTATATGCATTACAAAACAACAGCAACACAGAGTACGAATGGATGTCAGACTTTTCCCGCCGAGTAGCTTCATCCTCGTGCCATTCTCAGCAATAATTACCTGCCAACTAAAAATGTATAAGAGTCAGCGTTGCTGAGTGAGCTCTAGTTTTATAAATAATAAAACACTTTCTATATGCTCTATATGAAAATACTCTTTTCTGTAAAATACAACTCTGTACTGTATATGCGAGCACGCATCAACTATATGAACAAATATTGTTCGTTCTCTTTACTATAGGCCTTTTCTGTTCTATAAACTTTTATCTTTATGTTTCACTTTCTGTATGGACCGGTGAGCAATACCCCAACTATATGCGCAATGGAAAACGTGATGGGCCATCTATATCCCTCGAAAGGGTCAACTGTATACTTGAAAGGGTCAACTATATCCCCCGAAAGGGTCACTGTATCCCTCGAAAGGTCAACTATATCCCCTGAAAGGGTCAACTGTATCCCTCGAAAGGGTTCTGTGTACTATGTACAAGGCCAACCCAATCACCCAGGACACGCTGCAAAGGTCCTGCCAATCTCAATTGATTAACCCTATATGCATAATAGGGTAGCTAACCCGCAGCACAGTTGAGCTAACGACAACATGGTTGTGTACCTCCTGTAAGCTTGCAAGACTTGTTAACATTTTCATTAATGTTCCTCTTCTTTCTTTATTGCTCTTTCACTTTATTATTACGATATACTTTATGTTACGATAATAACATATTACGTAAAGTCACATACTATAAGTAATAATAATAGCAATAACAATAATAAGGAACAATCATAATCATTCATATCATGCATGAAACAACATCATTAATAAACCCTTAGTCAACCTCAATCAAAACCCTAAGGCACAGACTCCCAGAAAATTCTGTAAAAATTTCTAAGTCTTAGGCGCATGGGAACTATTTGGGCGCATGAGCCCTATTCGGGCGTTTCGTCACTATGTAGGCGCATGAGCCAACACTTAAAAACATTTTCACTCTAGGCACATGAACTATTCAGGCGCATGGGTACTATTTATGCGTATGAACACTTAGAACATGAGTAATTCAGGCACATGGACACTTAGGCGCATGAGCCACTTAGGCGCATGGCCACTATTGGGGCACATGGCCCTACACTTAGTCGTCCAGTTACCATTTCTAGACGCATGGGCCACTGTTCAGGCGCATGGGCTATACTTTATCGTTTCTAAGGTAATCTTAGGCGCATGGGCTATTGTTTGGGCGCATGGATCGCACTTAGTTCTTACTATGGCATTTTCAGGCGCATCAGCCTTATCTAGGTGCGTGGACCTTCTGTTCGTCATGTTTCCAGTATGTTTTCAACCCAATCATCAAATCCATCTGTCCTAAGCTTAATGTGGCTATTCTAGACATGAATAACCAAGAATCACATTCATTCATGCACAAAACATACGGGCATACATACTCAAACATTTGAAAACCTTTTACATACATTTTCAGCCCCAAGATGTTTGAAAACAAGTAAAAACCAAGGTCTAGAACTCACCTGATGCAACTTGGGTGTTCTTCCTTTCTAACCCGCTTGCAAATGAGTTCAAACACCTAAAAAATAACACCACACACGCACACCCGAGCACAAACACAAACACATAAGCACATAAGCATGTAACCGGGATAAAACCCATCATAAACATGTAAAAACCATGAATACTTACCTTGAATTCGTTCACTTCTTCTCTTCTTCCACAAACCAAGAGTTCTCTTCTGCTTTCTCTCTCTAGAACCGAAGAAATGGTGATGTGAAGTGAGGGTGGGCGGCCATGCCCACCTTTACACTAACTTTTCAAAGTTTTGTCCTTTTGGACACTTTTGGTCCCTCCACTTGGACCTTATAGCTTTTCTTTCTTTTATTCATTATTTCTTGTCTTTTAGAAAAATAACTGGGTGTTACATATAATAACACTGTACTTATTTTAAAGATAAAGAATGCTCTTTTTCTTGGTGTAATTTTTATAAAAAAAAATAATACTCTTTTTTAAAAGGACCGTGAAACTCACATCGATCTTTGCACAATCCAAGTCCACAATAAGAATTAGCAAGCACTATAGATACACAAAAACATAATAGAATTACTAAACATCGATAAGACCTAATTGGATGTAATCCTCGTAGTCTAGTCTTAATGCCCATTCAAGTTATTATTTTAATGAAAACATGATTCATTTACCATTCTAAGTCCAATGTCCAACCTTAAGTTCCTGATCCCCTCTCGTCTTAGTTTTCAAGTCATTAACATGTACTATGTCATTGACGTTCCTTAATGTAATTCAAGTTCATTGAGTTATTAATATTAAATGACTTTATCCTTAAACATATAAGAATCCCTTATTGTACACAACTATGAACTTGTATTGGTTTTAGTCTCAAATATTAACATTTAAGTTTATAAACAATATTTCAGCTTGTAAAGCTAATTGCGCATTGGTCTTGTGTAGGTTGTTTGAAGGTCAAAACAATAACAAAACATCACGTATTAGACATTTTGAAAATCTAAAACGTTAAGTTAACTTTCTAAAAAAGAATAACCTCAATTGGACAAAGTATGAGAGAGGTATAACTCTAAAAACAACCTAACATTCTGTCTAAATTAACAGCTTTGACCTTTGATTTTGTTTATATTGTTTGGATCATCAAACGATATCAAAATGATGTGAGACTACTTGGATTAGTTAGAGGACTCTCTGAAACGTTTTTAGACAAAAAGATTGACACATTTGGACTCCATATGACCGACTTATAACCTGTACAAAACATCTTGTTTTACTAACAACAAGCCAAAATCCCAATATCGTCCTTCTTAACCCAAATCCACAATTTTAACAACCATTGACCCATGACCTAGACCTTGTTTATTACATGAATAGTTTAACCTAGGGGTGAAAATAAGTTGAGCTGCTCATGAGCTACTCAAGATCGGATTGATAAAAAGCTCGAAACTATCCAAGGTTTATCGAGCCCAAGCCGAGCTCGAGCTTGTAAAAAAACTCATTTAGTTATCGAGCCCGAGTCTGAACTTCACGTATTGAGCTCGAGCCGGCTCATGAGCCTAAACGAGCTTTTTATTTATATATTTTTATTTAATTTATTTAATATTTTATATAAATAATATCTATTATATATAAAGTTATTATAAAAAATGAATAACATGAATATTGTTATATATAAAAAATATAATTATAAATATATATAAAAATTACATATAAAAATTAAAAATAATATTTAAATAAATAAATGAGCTGATCCTGAGTCGAGCTTGAGCTCGAGCTTGAAAAAGTATTTTCCTAGCCGAGCTCGAGCTTTAAAAATAAAGCTCGAAACGAGTCGAGCTCGAGCTCGAGCTCGCTTAAGTCATCATGAGCCGAGCTCAAGCCCATACTAGCTCGGGCTTGGCTCAGCTCGTTTGCACCCTTGTTTAACCGAACCATTGTATTATACTCTTAAGTTATTATAAATACAATCCCAATTCGAGTAGTTAAGATTTAAAACTTCCGATTCATGTTTCTAGCTGATTAATACATAGATCCAATCCTTCACACGTCTATTAATTGAGAATGTGGGTTAACATTTTTAATAAATGTTGTGTACATAAGATTTTATTATTACTAGATTAAACAAGTTTACAACCTAAATCAACAAATCAAAAAATATATGAATATAAAAAACTAGGGTTATACTGTTTTGAAGATCCAAGAACCAAAACACCCGGATCTTCATGATCCAATGCCCAAAATCAAGTGCACTAGATTATTAAATGATAATTAGATGGTAGATGATGAAAACATGTGACGACCCTTAAAAAATAAGGTTAGGCTAATTAGTATATAAATAAAATTCTCTTATATAAAGCTCATTATTTGATCACCCCTTTATGAACTATTTGTGTTTATGTGTATATAAATATTATACGTATGCATACTTCCATGCATAACTATTTTACGTATGCATGTACCCGAATGCATAATCTTTTGATATATATACTCATATATAAGTGGTACGTATGCATGCTTGCATGCACACATAATTTTTACATGTACATATAATCAAATACAACATCTAAATATTAAGTATTACATATCAAACATCATAACTTTATGTCATCTAACTAAACAAAATACAACCCAACCAAACACCACCATACAATTCAACATCAAAGAAAACTTGGCATCAAAACAACCCAATCAAACCTTATACCCTCAAAGCCTCAATCTAAGCACCACTTAAGTTCAAATCTCGGTTCATTAGAACAACTAAATCACCCGATTAACCAACTTAAACATTAGTGAAAACTTGTAATTATGACTTGATAAGTCATGTATCATTAAAGTGCCACCTTGCTTATTGTGACACCAACCCATCCCTTACACCGCCACCTATTCGGTTCTTCATAAGACCCCATCAAACCGCCACCTTAACACCCTATGGAAGCCAACTAATACAAGCTATGTTACCAAATCACTACCTTAAGTATAGAGCTAATCATCACTAACTCCTTATATATTTTCACCTTTCGGTTGATGGAACACAACCACACCAGCCGAATCACAATAGCACTCCCACTACTCTCCCTCGGGACTTTCGGTCACCATCACACCACCACAATAACCGAACACCACAATCATTCCACCCTTGGTCACCATAACCATCATTTATCACCACCATCTCCTACACTCTCTTTCAGTTTCAAACACATCCGTAACCTTGAAGTGCTTATCATCCGTTTGCAAGAAGATCACGATCTTGGAAGCTCAAAGACATTCACTCAACTCGGTTAATTGGAGAAGGAAGCTGCCATCAGTTATTGTCACCCTCTTTTGTTATCAAAATCAAGGTTTCAATCCCTAAACCGTAACTAGTTAAGTTTACCAAAGTATATATATGTGTCTAAACAACACATATAAAACCCTTATGATTAACATACAAGTTCTTCACACAATCCTACAAATATGTTAATCTTATTGAAAAGATACAAAAAAGGATTTTATAACCTGAAGAAAATGGATAAATAAAGATAATTAAAAGTTATATAAAATAAATTATTAATAAAAGGTTGAAAATTTATGTGCAAACTTGCTAAATTTGGTTTGATATGTATTTAACTGTGATTGGGGGGAACAAACATTATGAATATGATTGGAATATTAGAAAATATTATTTTGCAAATTTTGATGATATTACTATTAGTAAACTAATTTTTATAAATTGTTAAGCATTTGAAAGAAAATTTTATGCCGGAAGATCTGAACCAGAAAAGTAGTTGAAAGAATTATATGTTGAATCTTATAATTTATAAGACTTGAAAAAAAAAATTGTGACCTAATTCAAAGTTATGCATAAGTTATGAATTTTTAAATTTTCTGCTATTTGAAAATCGGGAAAAATATTTAAGCTATAAGATAAATTATGAAAAAATTATAGAAAGAATAAAAATTTTGAATAGAACAGTCTGTACAAGAATTAGAATTTTTGGACATATTTTGATATTTTTACTGAATATTTTTAAAATGATAAAATAATTAAAATAGACTCGATCTAGGACTTAAGAAAATTTTGAGAAACTCTAAATATTATATCATATAATTTGACAAAGTTTGATAATTTTTGGAGGCCCGAAGATATTTCGGATAATTTGTTCAATTAGTATAAAAATTATAGAAAATAAACTTTAAATTATTGGAATAGGAAATTTTAATATTTTATGTCTAATTTGTGGACCCACTTTTTATAAAAATTTTATGGAATATGCTTGACTATAATTTCTGTAATGGATTTTATAAATTATTGAGGTACTGAAAATTTTGAAAAAAAAATATTTTCTAAATTATTGATATTTTGTTATAGGTTATCTTTTGGAGTAAATGTGAGAATCATAACCCGATTTTTATTCTTATAAACTTTTGGGGGGAAAACGTACTCTTTTGTGTTTGATGCAAAAAATTATAAGATGTACTGTCATTTATGTTACAAACATTAATTCGGATGTGGAACCGTTGGATAATATAGGTAGCGCTACTTAGGAAAATATTTTTTACACTAACAGGATGAGTTTGTGATGATATTATCTGATTTTATGAATTATGATATGACAGTTATGAATCATCTGAGTATAATGTAACGTTTGGTTGTATATGATTCATTAAAAATATTGTGTCTAAAGTTAAACCTATGATCACACCAATATTATGTTGACAATTTTGAGTATGCTTTTTCAAGAAATCACCATGAGTAACAACATAATATTTTCTTTTGATGTATACAACGACCGGGGAGAAATTAGTGTTAATCTAATTGTTAACATGTATGATCCTAGCTTATCAGTGGACGCACACTTCTATCGTTACTGAAGATGTAGCTGTTAGATTATATGTTTGTAATAGGATTATGTTAGATCAAATTTTGAATATTTATGATGTGGTGTAATCCTAACTATGTAATTATATGTTATGTTATGTTTTATTGTACTAATCTGTTTAGTTATATAATCAATGGGTTCTGAACAAACGAGTCACACCAAAAGCATCTCACGCTTCCGTCGGGATGTGACAGGTTGGTATCAGAGTCATTGGTTATAGAAAATTAGGTATTATAAAATTCCTAGACTATAACAGTACGCTCAAGGTATGTTAAGAATAATTGATGAATATATATCTATGATATAATTTTATGTGAATTTTGTGATTATATGTGAATTTTGTGATTATGTATCATTAAAAGATATATATATATATATATATATAAGATATATGAAATTTTTATGAAAATATATTACTAACTTTTTGCCAAAAATTATAAATAATTTTTGCAGTCATGAATCCAGATAATTATCCAGTGAGACTGATCCTTCTGAGTGCTCAGATCATAACAACTTTAAGAAAATAACACCTGAACCAGAACCCCAACAAGTTATGGAAACTCCTCAAACTAAAGTCGAAAATAACTTTAAACCAAAATTCTATGTCCGACGTGCACCAGTAAACATCGGAAGATATGCAATTCAGACTCCTAGGAAAGGGATATGACGTGAAGAGAGGTTTTGGCTAAGCAAAAAGAAAATATAAAGATTCAAAACTCTAATTCTTCTAGAAATGAAGAAAAAGTAACTAAAAGGAAAAAATTGAATGAAGATTCGACAAAGCAGCCCAGCACGACAAAGCAGCCCAGCAGACACTTAAAAAGCTTAAGAAAATACAACAGGAAATCCGAAAGGTCCAGAAGGATGTTAAGGAATTAAAGGCATCTAAGAAAAATATATTTGTAAATATATGGAATTGGATTCATGGCAATTGAATTTTCTATCTAAAGTTCTAACATATCAAAAATAAAAACTTAATGATGTATATATATTTTATGTGTTCAAGATTATTATTTGTTATGTGTTGAATAAATTGTATTGGGGTTATAAATTTTGACTTGTTAATAGAAATTATAAATAGTGAAACATGCCACCAAAAGGAAACACTCAACCCGTGAGAAGAATGGAACGAGTGGGACAACCCAGAACCAGACTCGGAGAAGAAACTCCTGTAAACACTGCTATAAATGAGAACGACAAGATTCCTCAAATAGTAGGTCAACAAATAGAAGCCACTATGCCTACTTTAATAGCTCAGTTACAGTAAAACTTAAATTTCTGGACCGCATCCCACGACAACGAAGAACCAGAAAATACCGACATCAGGAACCAACAAGAAGAAGAAATCCCAAGTGGAGTCAGAAAAGGATGCTCCTACAAAACTTTCATATCCTGCAAACCCCGAGAATTCGATAGAAAAGGAGGAGCTGTGCAAGCCCTACACTGGCTGGATGAGATGGAATCAATTCTCGAAATCAGTGACTGTGCCGACAACAACAAAACCCTCTATGCCTCACATTCACTAAAAGGAGAGGCACAATCCTGGTGGAAAATGAAAATGCACACAAAGGGAATGCATAATATGAATGGATTGAGGTGGGAAGAATTCAGAAATCTGGTAATTGAAAAATATTACCCATATAATGAAATAGAAAAACTAGAAACTGAATTCTTAGCACTAGAAATGAAAGGAGCAGCACATCGAGAATACACCGACAGATACAATGAACTTTCTCGATTAGTACCACATTAGTAACTCCTAAAGCAAAAAGAATAGGTAGGTATTTTGGGGTTTAGTTCCACAAATAAGAGGACTAGTGAGATCCGCTATGCCCAGAACTTTCCAGATGTCGTAAGTCTATGAGGAAGCCTGATTGATGAAATGATAAGAAACGGATCTTTAAGTAACCCAAGAATAAGAGAAAAGAGGAAATGGAATGACAACAACTCAGGAAGCAGGTTTGGAGGAAATCCTCAGAAAAGGATAACTCGACAGCCAACTAGGAATTTCTTAGGAATGACGCAAGAAAGGAAACCCCAAACAGAGGATCGGCCATGGTGCAATACCTGTCAGAGATATCATCCGGGTAAATGTGCAATGGTAATCTGTTATAACTGCAAAAGAAAGGGACATATATCCCGAGACTGTAAGAGCCCCACTAACCCAAAACTCGTATGTTATCAATGTGGAGACGAAAATAATTTTTAAAATAAATGTCCACAATTGAAAGGTAAGGCTCCAGTCAAACAAAACAACCATTGCGGGAGAGCTTTCATAATGCAAGCCGAGAAAGCCCGACAAGAACCTGAAGTAGTAAGGGTACGTTTCTTATTAAAGATCAATACGCAACAGTATTATTTCATACTGGAGCAACCTGTAGTTTTGTTTCAAATACATTAAGACCATTGCTTGATCTAAATTCAAAAAAATTAAAACACAAGTATATGGTAGAATTAGCTAATGGTAAGATAATTGAAGCATGTGAATCATTCGTAACTGCACCTTAATTTTAGATGATTATTGTTTTAGCATAGATATGATTCCTACTGAATTAGGAGGCTTTGATATAGTTGTGGGAATGAATTGGTTATGTAAAAATCAAGCTGAAATAGTATGTGGGAAAAAGATGAAAAAGATTTCTTTGGATAAAAAAATAAAACTCTTTACTTATATGGAGAAAAACCCATAGGTGCAATGAAAATAATTTCCTGTAAGAAAGCACAAAGCTGTTTAAGAAAGAAATGTTTAGCCTTTCTAGCTCATGTAATTGATACGAAACAAGATAAGCTAAGCTTAGGAAGTATCCCTGTTATCAACGAATACTCAGACGTTTTCCCTGATGAATTACCTGGTTTACCTCCTCATCGTCAAGTGGAGTTCAAAATAGAATTAGTACCAGGAACCGCTCTTATAGCTAAAGCACCATATTGTTTAGCACTAACATAAATGAAGGAATTGATGAATCAATTACAGGAATTATCGGATAAAGGATTTATACGCCCTAGTGTATCACCTTGGGGTGCACCAGTTCTATTTGTTAAAAAGAAAGATGGAACTTTCAGGATGTGCATTGACTATAGGAAACTTAATAAGGTGACTATAAAAAATAGATATCTCCTACCCAGGATAGATGATCTATTTAACCAATTACAAAGGTCTAGTTACTTTTCAAAAATTGATTTGAGATCAGGGTATCATCAACTAAGAGTTCAAGATGAGGACATACCAAAGACTGCATTTAGAACCAGATATGGTCATTACGAATTTTTTATAATGCCATTTGGATTAACTAATGCTCCCGTAGCATTTATGGACCTAATGAATAGGGTATGCAAACCATATTTAGATAATTTATTATAGTCTTCATAGATGACATCCTCATATATTCTAAAGTAACAAAGATCATGAAAAGCACTTAAGAATGACTTTGGAACTGTTGCGAAAGGAAAAATTGTATTCAAAATTCTCAAAGTGTGAATTTTGAAAAGGAAAGTACAATTCTTAGGGCATGTAGTTAACCAACAACGGATACAGGTTAATCCAACAAAAATAGAGGCTGTTAAGAAATGGGAGGATCCAAAGATACCAACAGAGGTACGTTAATTTTTAGGTTTGGCAGGATATTATAGAAGATTTATAGAAAATTTCTCAAGAATAGCTCAGCCACTCACATAATTAACCCAAAAAGCTAAACCCTACATGTGGGAAGAAAAACAAAAAGCTGCCTTTGAGATACTCAAAAATAAGTTATGTGGTGCCCCTATCTTAGAATTACCAGAAGGGCCTGACGATTTTATTGTATATTTTGATGCCTCACATCAAGTATTTGGATGTGTTTTAATGCAAAAAAATAAGGTAATAGCTTACGCCTCCAGATAACTTAGGGGAAGTGAAAAGAATTATACTATCATGATTTGGAATTAGGAGCAGTCATATTTGCACTCAAGATCTGGAGACACTATCTGTATGGGAAAAAATGTACAATATATACAGATCATAAAAGTTACAATATATATTTGATCAGGAAATGCTGAATATGAGACAAAGAAGATGAGTAGAATTATTAAGTGATTATGATTGTGAAATCAAGTACTATCCAGGAAAGGCAAATGTAGTAGCTGATGCTTTAAGTAGAAAAGAGAGGACAAAACCATTACGAGTACGCGCCATGAGAATGGAGTTACATTCTGAATTGATAAGTCAAATTCGGGAAGCTCAACAAAAAGATAAATTAACAATAAAAGGGAAATAAAATATTTGAAAAAAGATACAAATGGAATTCTGAAATTTAAAGGAAGGACTTGGATACCAAATAATATTATACTTAGAAAGGTTATCCTACAAGAGGCACATAGATCAAGGTACTCCGTACATCCAGGAAATAACAAGATGTACAAAGATTTGAAAAGTCAATACTGGTGCCCAAGTATGAAGAAATCATTGGAGAATTTGTAGGCAAATGTGATATTTGTTCAAGGGTAAAAGCTGAATACCAAAAACCCTCTGGATACTTGCAACAACCGGAAGTTGCAGAATGGAAATGGGACCAGATGACCATGGATTTCGTAACCAAACTACCAAAGGCTTCAAACGAATATGACACTATTTGAGTTATAGTAGATAGATTAACCAAATCAACACATTTTCTACTAATTAGGGAAGCTTATAAAATGGAAAAGTTAGCAAGAATTTATATAAAGGAAATTATATCCAGACATGAAATACCCATTTCAATTATATCAGACAAAGATAGTAGATTCACCTCCAGATTCTGGCAGACTTTACAAAAAGCTTTAGGAACTCAAACAAGTCTGAGTACAACATATCATCCACAGACAGATGGTCAAAGTGAGAAGACAATTCAAACTTTGGAAGATATGTTACGAGCTTGTGCATTGGATTTTGGTGGAAATTAGGACACACATCTTCCTTTAGTAGAATTTTTTATAATAATAGTTATCATTCAAGTATTGGAACAGCCCTATTCGAAGTCTTGTATAGAAGAAAATGCAGATCACCCCTATGTTGAATGAAATAGGAGACATACAACTTACAGGTCCTGAGTTGATACAGGAAACATCAGATAAAATTCTTGAAATTAAAAATAAGCTGAAAGTTGCTAGGGATCGACAGAAAAGTTATGTTGATAATAGAAGAAAACCATTGGAATTACAAATTGGAGATAAGGTCTATTTAAAGGTATCACCCACAAAAGGTATAGTTTGATTTGAAAGAATAAATAAGTTAAATCTTAGGTATGTTGGCCCATTTGAAATCACTGATAGGATTGGCTCGGTAGCATATAAGTTAGATCTACCTCAAGAATTAAGTGAAGTACACAACATTTTTATGTGTCCAATCTAAAGAAATGTCTAGTAGATAAGATATTAAAAGTTCCAGTTCAAGAAATAAAGGTAGACAAGAAGCTTCATTTTATGGAAGAACCAATAACCATATTAGATAAAGAAGTGAAAAAGGTTAAGAAGTAAAATCCTATAGTAAAAGCTAAGTGGAATGCTAAAAGAGAACCAGAATATACTTAAGAAAGAGAAGATGAAATTGTGAGAAAGTATCCCCACTTATTTGAAGTCGGTAACCAGATAAGTTCTCCTCAACTCTAGACATTACACTCCAGTAAATTTCGGGACAAAATTATTTTTACGGGGGGAGAATGTGACGACCCTTAAAAAATAAGGTTAGGCAATTAGTATATAAATAAAATATCTTATATAAAGCTTATTATTTTATCAACCCTTTATGAACTATTTGTGTTTATGTGTATATAAATATATTATACGTATGCATGCTTCCATGCATAACTATTTTACGTATGCATGTACCCGATGCATAATCTTTTGATATATATACTCATATATAAGTGGTACGTATGCATGCTTGCATGCACACATAATTTTTACATGTACATATAATCAATACAACATCTAAATATTAAGTATTACATATCAACATCATAACTTTGTGGCATCTAACTAAACAAAATACAACCAAACCAACACCACCATACAATAGAACATCAAAGAAAACTTAGCATCAAAATAACCCAATCAAACCTTATACCCTCAAAACCTCATTTAAGTACCACTTAAGTTCAAATCTCGGTTCATTAGAACAACTAAATCACCCGATTAACCAACTGAAACATTAGTGAAAACTTGTAATTATGACTTGATAAGTCATGTATCATCTTAAAGTGCCACCTTGCTTATTGTGACACAACCCATCCCTTACACCGCCACCTATTCGGTTCTTCATAAGACCCCATCAAACCGTCACCTTAGCACCCTATGGAAGACAACTAATACAAGCTATGTTGCCAAATCACTACCCTAAGTATAATGCTAATCATGACTAACTCCTTATATATTTTCACCTTTCGGTCGATGGAACACAACCACACCAGCCGAATCACAATACCAATCCCACTACTCTCCCTCAGGACTTTCGGTCACCATCACACCACCATCGTAACCGAACACACCCAATCATTCCTCCCTTGGTCACCATAACCATCATTTATCACCACCATCTCCTACACTCTCTTTTGGTTTCAAACACATCCGTAACCTTGAAGTGTTATCATCGGTTTGCAAGAAGACCACAATCTTGGAAGCTCAAAGACATTCACTAAACTTGGTTAATCGGAGAAAAAAACTGTCATCAGTTATTGTCACCCTCTTTTGTTATCAAAATCAAGGTTTCAATCCCTAAACCGTAACTAGTTAAGTTTACCAAAGTATATATATGTGTCTAAACAACACATATAAAACCCTTATGATAACATACAAGTTCTTCACCATCCTACAATATGTTAATCTTATTGAAAAGATACAAAAAAGGGTTTTATAACCTGAAGAAAATGGATAAATAAAGATAATAAAGTTTATATAAAATAAATTATTAATAAAGGTGAAAATTTATGTGCAAACTTGCTAAATTCGGTTTGATATGTATTAACTGTGATTGTGGGAACAAACATTATGAATATGATTGGAATATTAGAAAATATTATTCTACAAATTTTGATGATATTACTATTAGTAAACTAATTTTTATAAATTATTTAAGCATTGAAAGAAAATTTTATGCCGGAAGAACTGAACCTGGAAAGTAGTTGAAAGAATTATATGTTGACTCTTATAATTATAAGACTTGAAAAAATAATTTGTGACCTAATTCAAAGTTATGCATAAGTTATGAATTTTTAAATTTTCTGCTCTTTGAAAATCGGGAAAAATATTTAAGCTTTAAGATAAATTATGAAAAATTTATAGAAAGAATAAAAACTATAATAGAACAGTTTGTATAAGAATTAAAATTTTTGGACATATTCTAATATTTTTACTGAATATTGTTAAAATGATAAAAATCATAAAAATAGACTCTGCTATGATCTAGGACTTAAGAAAATTTTGAGAAACTATAAATATTATGTGATATAATTTGAAAAAGTTTGATAATTTGGAAGACCCGAAGTTATTTCGGATAATTTGTTCAATTAGTATAAAAATTATAGAAAATAAACTATAAATTATTGGAATATGAAATTTTAATATTTTATGTCTAATTTGTGGACTCACTTGTTATAAAATTTTATGGAATATGCTTGATTATAATTTCTGTAATAGATTTTATAAATATTGAGGTACTGGAAATTTTGAAAAAAAAATATTTTTCTAAATCTTATCTTATTTTACTACTCTAATAAAAGGGTAAATGAGGGTGACATGTGTTAGCACCACAATTATTCTCATAATTTTTTCCCGTCTCTCTCTCCTATTAAATAATTACCTTAATTACTAATAAAATTATTTTAATACAATTTAATATATAATAAATTAAGACAGAAATTTATTTATAAGGTTATTTCTAAATAAATTGATATTTTTAATAAGTCAATTTTTTCAAAACAAAAAATAATCAAATTTGGGAGTTGTAATAAGAAAATTTTAAAAAAAATAAATTTTTATACGGTGTTTTAGAATAAAATGTTTATTTTTTAAAAAAATTAAAAAGTTAATATCACTATTTTTCCATTTATAGTCATTTCTGATACGTAATTTCAGTCGTATCATAACTTAAAATACATTTTATAATTAATAAATTTATTATATCATATTTTATTATTCAACCGTGTAATATACGGGTTTACTAAAGCTAGTTATGAATATTTTGTTTATAGGTTATCTCTTGGAATAAAGATGAAACTCATAGCCCCATTTTTATTCTTATAAACTTTTGAGGAAAAACATACTGTTTTGTGTTTGATGCAAAAAATTATGAGATGTACTGTCATTTATGTTACAACCATTAATTCGGATGTGAAACCGTTGAATAATATAGGTAGCGCTACTTAGGAAAATATTTCCTACAATAAAAGGATGAGTGTTGTGATGCTATATTATCTGATTTTATGAATTATAATATGACAGTTATGAATCATCTGAGTATTGTGTAAGGTTTGGTTGTATATGATGCATCAAAAATATTTTGTCTAAAGTTAAACCTATGATCTCACCAACATTATGTTGACAATTTTGAGTATGCTTTTTCACGAAATCACCATGAGTAACACATAATGATTTCTTTTGATGTATACAATGACTGGGGAGAAATTATGGGAAACGTTTGTGTTAATCTAACTGTTAACATGTATGATCTCAGCTTATCAATGGACGCACACTTCCATCGTTACTGAAGATGTAGCAGTTAGATTATATGTTTGTAATAGGATTATGTTAGATCAAATTTTGACTATTTATGATGTGATGTAATCCTAACTATATAATTATATGTTATGTTATGTTATGTTTTGTTATGCTAATCTGTTTAGTTATTTAATCAATGGGTTCTGAACAAACGAGTCACACCCAAAAGCATCTCACGCTTTCGTCGGGAGGTGACAAAACATGAACAAGAACTAAATCATCAAAACAAATGATTTTTACTAGAAAACAAATAGATGAACAATGCTCGATCAAAATCTAATTTTGAATGATTCAATACACCTAAAAATCAATGGATTTAGGGTGATATAGATGATTTTCAATAAGGATGAAGAAGAACTAAAGAAAATAAAATGTGGTGGCTAGTGTTTGCAACTAGGAAAAAACTTTAGAGAAAAGTTCAAAATAAATGGAAGTAAAACAAGGGGAGATCCTTTTGTTGATCTGCCGCACAAACAGAGAGGAGCAAGGGCCCTAGCCCCCCCGTACAATTCAGTCTCGTCCCATCCAGGTCCGCTCGTCACCCCATGTTCACGTTTTAAAATTTTACACGTTTTTACGATTCAAACAGACTATTATACGCTATATATTCAGTTATTTATATTTAAAATTAAATTAAGTATATGTAGTAGACTTTAAACAAGTCCACTAATATTTAGTTTTTGTTGTGTTTTTAATGTTAATTTTATTATATTACGTTTTATCAATCCTTGATCAAGTCTGAAGCACATAATCATTGTACTACATCTAGTCTTGTGAATGTTCGACTATAACGAATCCTAGCCCATTAGCACATATTAAGCCCATACTACATAGTTGTAGTACTTAACCTATCTACCCACTTCTAATATGTTAATCATAGTTCAAGTCAACGTTAAGTCAACCTTCAAATCAAAGTCTATATCTAGTCAACGGTCAGCGTAACAAGATGGCAAATGACGGATATACACATATAAAATATTTATATTGAATTATATATAACTATATATAATATACATACATATTTATAATTTATGACGTGATTCGTTTGTTAAATAAGATAATCGATTTTTTGTTCGATCAGTCTTGAAAACATTAATTTAGAATATTTATCTTTTATTATTTTTTCTAAATTCTATAAGAATTTTGTTATACAAACACCTTTTTTTATCATTTGAACATCCTATTATATGTATGTATATATGTATGCATATATGTATATATACAAAATGTATATATGTACGTATATATGTATGCATGTATAGAAAAATAAATAGATGAAATTAATAGGGTGTAATAATATACCCCTTGCGTAATTGTCCTTACCAAATTGAGAGTGTGTGCGCGAAGAAAAGAAAAAGAAATACAATCTGAAACCTGTGAATGAAGCGATTTGATGATGTTCTTATTAACGACGATTACGATGATGATCGTTAATTGATAATCGAATCCGAAACATGCACATTTTTCCAATTGTTTGTTAATGGAATCAACTGAGGATTCAAAGGCTACGATCTCGAGGAAATAATCACTGTATAACTAACGATCGGTTGATGTTTTTGTTGATCTGATTATAGTTTAGTTCAGTTAATTGATTTAATCGTTTGATTGATACAAAAACGAGGAGAAGAAGAGATGAATGGTGGCGATGGAGGAGGTGTTACGGCAGCTCCCGATGGTCCACCACCGTCGCTCGACTGGAAATTCTCTCAGGTGTTTGGTGAACGCACCGCCGGTGAAGAAGTTCAGGAAGGTATACTAGCGACAATGGATATTGTTGATATGATCTTTTACTTATATGTCTCCTATATGGTCCATATGGATCCGCATATGTGTATTTGATTAGGGTTTGGATTTAATAAGTGTTTGATTTTGTTCTTTGATCAGCGTATTATTGAATCTTCGGAGATTATGGAATTACTTGATGTTATTGTTGGACAAAAGCATTAGAAGGATAAATTTGCAGCTTGTGCTTTGATCTACACTGTGAATCAAGTCTTCATTTGCTTTATTTAGTAGTATATGGGGACTGGGGTGTAGGTATAGGGAAGGCTTCAGCATTTGCTTTAGTATTCTATATGCTTAAGGATATCATTAATTGTTATTAAGAAACTACTAATTTTTGCCTGCATATAGTTGCTTAAGTGTGATATACTAGGATTATTGAACTATTGGTTGTACAATTTTGATAGGTGGATATGATTGTTATATTACTGTTTTTGTTGTTGAAGGTAAGGTCATCTAGATTAATAGTGTTTTTGTGTATCTAACACTACTACCTTGAGTTCGCCGTTTAAAAAAGCACTACTACAAGTATTTTGTGTTATTATCCAGCACGTGTCACATGACATAAGTTGATGTGTACCAGTTTTGGGTGTTCGAGCAATTGCATGGGATTGTCTTTATTTTATAGCTATCTCAATTTATTGTTCTTTTACTTGGTCATGGGTTGAGTTCCATGTGGTCCACATTGTTTGTTGTTCCAAACTTATTTGGAATTCTGGGTTTGTTTTGAAGTTTAGGCAGAAAGTTAAATCCTCAGTTCCTATCTTAATTTTTTTTTCAAGCTCCTTTCTACTATTCTAGGCCATTGATTACCCGTTCAACACACAACATAAGTTTAACTGACAGAGGAACTAAGGAAGTATAAATTATAATAACATGTTGTTTGTGCTTTTCATTGGAACTTGCTAAATTTTAGAAAAAGCTGTAACATATTATCCAGTTACACTGTTACATACAGGGTTCATTGTTTGCCAATGAAATTGTGAAATTCCACATTCGTGTTGTTACTTTCTTTTATTGGTACTTATGCTAATCTTGAAGGCTAAACCTAGAATTAGTGCTTGTTGTACTACCTAGAAGATATTACATACACCTCATGTGAGTTTATTTTTTACTTTGTTTAATATTATTATATTATTAGTCATTGCAACATTTTTGGCACACGGGACAAGCAATAAATTGATCCAACCAGAGTACATACTTACACTCAACTGTTTTTTTTTACTCGACTCTTGTTTCTAGTAACTCCTCTTAGGTATACTCTTCTTAAGAACAGACTATCAATTACAAACAAACAAACAAACCCAGTATATCTCACGCATAGTCCGACTATGTATAGGGTCTGGGAGGAGTAGGATGGAGGCAAGCCTTTCCTCTATCCTAAAGGATAAAGAGGCTACTTCCAATGAGACCCTAGCTCCAAATGTTTTGAAAATAAATAGTGACAAAAGCATCATGTAATATGTAACATACAGGTGCTTATCACATTCTAATATAACAAAAGAATGTTAAGCTGAAAATGTGATGCAAAAACTTTATTTCAGTATATATAAAATTATATAAGATGTAAGAAGATTGCAGTTACATGGTGTTTTTGATGTGGTCTTTGATGGTTTTATGGAATTTTTTATGCTACTTTAGACTTTATTTTGTCACTTACTTAACTTATTGGTGAGTTTTAAAGTGTTTGTGCATGGTATTATATAAATTCAAAGATTGTAAATCATGTAATGGTAACCACATCTTTTTGTTTGTATTATACAATGGCCAAATTTGTACTTGGTTAAACAAAATCTACTTGGTCATGCATAATTTGAGGTCTTTTTGCCATTTCCCTACACTCTTAATTGTATGTAATTCACTAGAACAATACAGGATTATTGTGATATTATTCACATTATAGATACTTTTATGACAGCTGCCTGTCTTAAATTATTACGTATAGACTTGTTGGGATTTACAATGTTGTGATTACACTGACATACTTATGCTCCCCCCCCCCTTTTGCCTCTAGCTTCTGTGTTGATGAAAATGCAAGCTAGCTAGTTGTATAAAGATTAGTTAGATGCCATTATTTCACTTGTTTTGCATTATTCTATGTTGCAATGATTGATTTGTGATTTTTGTAGTTGATATCATCTCAGCGATTGAGTTTGATAGAAGTGGTGACCATCTTGCCACCGGTGATCGTGGGGGCAGGGTAGTATTATTTGTGAGGACTGATAAAAAGGAGGTTGGCTATCCAAGATTTGATATTTTTATTGTTTCTGGGATATTTTTTTGGGTGTCTGTATATTTGTTTTGCTGTTATCTACTATTATAAGTTTTTTCTTTTTTTTTACTCAAATTCAATGATTGGTTGTGTAGCAAGGTGGAAATAGAAAGCATTTAGAGAAGACTGATTATTCAATTAGCAGGCATCCTGAATTTTGCTACAAAACCGAGTTTCAGAGCCATGAACCAGAGGTTATAATTTTCACATTCTCTTCTGGTTAAACGTGTTTATCTCTACTGCTCCAGCTATCTACTACAGCTTTAATTATTCTTTTCTTTTCTATTAGTTTGATTATTTAAAGAGTTTGGAGATTGAGGAGAAAATTAACAAAATCAGATGGTACCAAACAGCCAATGGGGCCCTCTTTCTTTTGTCTACTATGATAAAACCATTAAATACTGGAAGGTAACTGTTGTAACTCTCCTATTACTTAAATTGTTTCTGGTACTAGAGTTTTATATATCAGCTTTTCAACTTGTACAGTTATACATTTATTTGTTTTGGTGGGAGCGATATTACATATAACTTGTTTTGTAATCAGTGCAGGCTTAACCAGTGTTAGGTTTTAGAAAATGACAAATATATCCTTTAGGCCATGTTTTAGAGTGTTTGTAGTGGTGACGTTGACGACTAATGGTAATAGTAGAATGATTAAAGCATGATAAACAATGGAAGTTAATAATTTGTTTAATAAGACATTAATTTTTTATTTGTTTAATTGTTTTCATGATTCTATTTGAGTTATCTTCATTATCACTACACCCACTCATCAAATAATTAGTTTTACAAAGATTGTCATGTTAGATCTTCATTAAAGGAAAAAAACTTTAAAAATGTTTATTTTGACTTACGTAGGTCCAAGAGAAGAAGATTAAGAAAGTTGTTGAGATTAACATGGAACCTTCTAAAGCAACTGGAAATGGAAATGTTGCTAGTTCAAGTGTTACTTCTACTTCTAAGCCACATCTTGCAAATGGCGGTTACACTGGCAATTCTTACACTAGCTTAAGTAGTGACTTGTTTTGCCTCAAGGGGGCATTCCATCACTTCATTTACCTGTGGTAGTTGTACCTTACCCTATTTGTATAATCTTATTAACGCATAAGAAGTTGTAAATGGGTCAATTTGGTTCATGTTTTACCTCTCATGGCTTGAATGGGTTAATGTGTATTTTAACTAAAAAGGAAATGGGTGGTCAAACGGGTCACCCGGGTTGAGAATCATCTGAATATATTTAGATGAACAATATCTTAAAATAGCTTTTTGAATTAAGGTTCAGGTTAGGTTAGTATTGACTATTGTAACAATATAGTTTTTGTAGTTATATATAACACTAGCTATTTATAAAATTCAAAAATAAGAACAAAAATGTGTTTGTGGGGTTAACCCAAGGGGGCATTCCATCACTTCATTTACCTGTGGTAGTTGTACCTTACCCTATTTGTATAATCTTATTAACGCATAAGAAGTTGTAAAGGGTCAATTTGGTTCATGTTTTACCTCTCATGGCTTGAATGGGTTAATGTGTATTTTAACTAAAAAGGAAATGGGTGGTCAAACGGGTCACCCGGTTGAGAATCATCTGAATATATTTAAATGAACAATATCTTAAAATAGCTTTTTGAATTAAGGTTCAGGTTAGGTTAGTATTGACTATTGTAACAATATAGTTTTTGTAGTTATATATAACACTAGCTATTTATAAAATTCAAAAATAAGAACAAAAATGTGTTTGTGGGGTTAACCCAACCCATTGGGACATGTACTATAAATTATCCGTTCCGACCGGATTCCCAATTTGCTCCGCTCACCCATTTTTTTGCCCCTACTTTGGTTTAGTCTCGGTCATGGTTGGCTGGTTGCAGAGCATGAGGAAGGTTCCTCTGTTAAGCAATCATTTAATTTACTTAAATTGGCACGATTATTGCTTGGTTATGATTATAACATGATTCTTCTTTGAGGGTATGCCTAGAAATATCATTAATATGCTTATTAAGAACAAGAATTTTCCTCAGCTGAAACACTTTGAAATGTTATTTCCTACAGGTTAAACTACCATCTTCTAAAAAACTTTTGAAGCAACTTTTTGTCTTTATATGTTATCATGACATTGTTAATTTTACATCATATAACTTTGTTTTGTTTTTAAATAGTGTGACACATGAGGTTAAAATTGTAGGTAACTTGCAATGAAACCAACCTTGTTGCAAGGTGTAGAAGAGTGTATGCTCATGCACATGACTATCATATCAATTCTATCTCAAATAACAGGTTTGTTGTCTTCAGTTTTTTGCATGTTTGTAATCATCAAGTTTCACTCTAATTAACATGTTCACTTTCCATTGCTTGACTCTTGATTATCATGTGCCTTGAATAATGTTAGTTTGCATATCTAGCCCTCAAGAGATCAAAAATAATTTTATATTTTACATTTAGTTGATGTGATAAAATGCTGCCATGTGACCCGGAGGTCATGGGTCAAGTCGTGGAGTGAACTCTTGCAGAAATGCGGGGTAAGGCTGCGTACATCATCTCCAAGTTGGCCCCACGTCCTCTCGGACCCTGCTCACGTGGGAGCTTTGTAACACCGGGTTTGTTCTTTTGCCCTGATAATATTACCAGCTGGTGGATAGAACAGAAGTGAGTAGAGATTCATGTAGAAGGGGGTTGAATTTTCAATTTGAAAATATATCAATTCTCTTCAAAAATTAATTCTTATAAATTCATTTAAGAATTACAGATTTGTTCTTGCATAATAAGAAAGAAGGAATCAGTTGAGATTAAAAAAAAACTCACAATCTTGAAACACTTACAATCTTGAACAGACTCGATCACAATAATACAAAGTACTTAAAAGTATTTAGACAAAGTTCAGTCCTATGTATGTTTGAAGACACACTCTCTGTGTATACTTGATGATGGGCATTGTGAATGGCCATGTAAGATATTTGACTTTTGGGAACATTTGCAGGATATCCAGAGGTGTTAGAAGTTTGTTATGTGATTAGAGTTGGTCTTTTAAACCTTCTCCTAAGCTGCAGCTAACGATTGAGTTTTCCCATGAGCTACTAAGTTCAGCATAAGCATTCATCTTTTACTTCATTAAGTCTGAAGCTCTAAGCTGGATGTGAATGTATCGGCTTTGTGCGCAGTGGTGGAGTTTAAGCCCCCAATAAACCTTGCAATGGTGTTTTCTTTGGTCCCTCTCACAATAGTATTTTGAGTTGTTCAAACCCTTGTGTAGTTCACAACATCCTTAGTTCCATGTGTTAAGTTGCTCATTTGAAGGTAAAGATCTTGTTTATAAGCACAAGTACAGCAAATGAGGAATAAACGTTTTCACAAATTAGTTTTTTTTTTCTTCAAGCCCTTTTTTGTGCTTCATATCCTCATATTACATACTACTTAAGCTTGATCACAGTTACCTGCCAGGCTTCCATGGTTTTTTTCATCATAACCTTTAACTCGAATAATCCTACCAATGGTTTGAACCCCACTCAAGATATACTTCAGGCTTTGAGGAATGGATCAACTTTGATATCTCTTGAATCATCTCTTAGTCTCTTAGTACGTCTCCTTGGTCATGGAGAAGCAAGAGAGTCAATTAGAGGTTCGTCACTTAACTCTTGGTTTTCTGGTTCACAATTACTCTTCCTTCTATTTCTCCTTCCTCCTCCTTTTTCAAGCCTTTGGAGAACTCCACCCACCTACTATTAGAGGGCCTTTATTTGTGTCTTGACATTCATTGTGAGCCTTTTCAAGGGTTTGATTTGTGGGTATAGCCAATTTTGAGAAATTAGGTGTTTGTAGTTGCTTAGAAAGAAAAGAAAGTAGAACAAGGAATTGATCTCAAGAGAGCTTTTGATTTGAAATCAATGGCTGGATAGAACTGAACTACTTTCAGCCAACAAAACTAAGAACACATTGCAATGTAGCAGCTGTCATTTAGTAAAAGTCAAAAGAAATGTTAAGAACCAACTACTCTAATCTCTAAAGGAGATTAGTGTACCAAGATTTAAGGGAAGGGAAAGGGGACACTTCATACCACCATGATTAAATTCTATAAAGGAAAATGAAGAATTAGTGAAAATAGGTGTTAAACTGTTACAATTTTGTATTCATTAGATATGGAATTCCCTCAATACATAAAAGGTAATTTACAAGGCAATTCTCTAGACAATAAATAACATAAGCTGGAAATGAGAGGATTTGTTCCTCTAGTGTAAAATTTTCATCCAATGATCGGCATCCTTTGGGAAAGAACCACTTACTGCACCAATTCGATAGTTGTTCTTTTCTCTTTGCTTCCCATTTCTAGTAGTGACAAATAAGCTGGAGGGTTAAATAAATCATTAATTTTCTGGCTGGATTATGGCTTCATTTCCAAGTCCAGATAAATCCTAAAAGATTTAATGAAAAAAACACTCATGTGCATGTGGCCGCCTTATTGAATACATTTAGAGATGGAGTGATAGACCGGTTGTTGGATCAAAGTAAATCCTTTGTTGTAATCAGGATTTAGGATCACCTAACTCCCTGAAATGGGATATGAGGCAAGACAAGCATAGCTTGATTCGAGTCCAGATAGCTTTGATTCAAGTCCAGAGAATTTCCAGGTAGGTGTGTATTGCTTGGGGAGTGTTGGATTGGTGACTTCTCATGTACACCTGTTTCATAAAATGAAGAAAACAGATACATTTTTTATTGTAAAAAAGAGAGATGTTTGGTTAATTAGAGTAGAAGTCTCTTGAATTAGGTTTCATAATATTAGTATATACATTTGACTCTAGGATAATCAAATTTGTTTCAGATGCCAGATAACTGATTATTGACCCCAAATTTTCAGACAAGCAGAGGCAGAATGTGTTTATACAACATAAAAAACTGATTATTGCAATGACAAGAAAATATATATTTCAGATATAATGGTTAAGTACTGATTCATTTGGCTGCTATTTCATATGTGTTTGTTTCCTAAATCATCTATTGAACTCCTCTCCCATCCTTGCATTAGTGATGGTGAAACATTATATCTGCTGATGATCTGCGGATAAATCTATGGAATTGGAAATTAGCAACCAAAGTTTCAACATTGTGGATGTCAAACCTGCAAACATGGAAGATCTCACAGGTACAGTATTTAGAAGTGATCAAGTTTATGATATATCGAGTAATTTACAGTTTTTTTGAAAATTTTGATTAGCTGAAGTCTGAAAACACATTATGTCCAAATTCCTGTATAAACAAACCAGGCTTTATGATCTTCAGCCTCTATATTTGTTTATAGTTTCTCATATAAAATTATTGAACTCAGGGACACATTAATTAACAACACTAACATATATCAAAATTTGTTGCAGAGGTGATTACATCTGCAGAATTTCATCCTACACATTGTCATACACTAGCTTATAGTAGTTCAAAAGGATCTATTCGTCTTATTGACCTGCGCCAGTCTGCACTGTGCGATAAACATTCTAAATTGTAAGTCTTTTTGGAGCATTCTACGCACTGTAGTTTATATTTCTATATTTAAACCTCAATAAAGTATTACCCTTGACACCGGGGTAAATATTCATTTAGCAAGGTTATTTATTTGTCGATAAATGAATAAGTTATACTTGTTTTTTAATAATATTATTTTGTAGAGAGAGCTTTTCAATATATAAAGCTGTACTTACTAAGAAAATCAAATGCACTATTTGAATGATAACTTAAAAAACTACGTCATGTACATAGCACATGTAAAAACTAAGTTCATATACAGTCAATTAAAGATCCATATTTTCAAAATAAACGGTTATTGTACTGGTATTGCTGATTTATTCAAAGGATTTGTGTGGGTGTGTTATGCATATCAATGAAATCTAGTAATTATTAACTTTTTAGTAGGCACTTATGGATTAACTCTTTTATTACTTAATACATTTAGTAAAGTTATTACCTTAGCCTGTTGGCCCAAGTGGGGACCAGAAGAAATTATCATATAATCAAGGTTATTACTTTGTCAAGGTTTAACTTAGTTTGTTCTTTCAGCTTTCTGCTTTGGGCAATTATGGATCTCTTCTAAATTTACAATGCAGAAGACAACAAAATTGTTGTTTTCTTATATAGGTTTGTTGAACAGGAAGCACCTGGTTCAAGATCCTTTTTCACTGAGATAATAGCTTCAGTTTCAGATATAAAATTTGGAAAAGATGGAAGATATATACTAAGTCGTGATTATATGACCCTTAAGGTTTGTTATTCTTTTTTCTCATGTTATATTATAAAATCTTGAACAAACGTGTACTCTACACCTCTTAACTCGTATCATGTTCATTCAAATTTCTTCTATATGGTCTTAAGTAAATCCTGATTAATCAAATGGCTTATGACACTTAAATCACCAGGCCCACAGGAGAAAGAAGAATAATAAAAAAAATCCATGCACCCGATAGATGCATAAAAGATTAAAAGTTATAAGCCAACTTAATTAAAAAAAGAAGCTACTATTGTTCAATAATATGGAGGTGCTTGTGGATGAGTGAAGCAATTATAAGTCATAGGCAAGCATACTTGTAAGAACCTAAGGATAATAGGTTATCTTTTAAATTCATAAAAATGTCATAAGATTATCAAACTTTTATTCACCTTGCAAATATGTGATAGTTAAGATATGAACAACAGAGAGAAAAAAATCATTATACTTACAAAGGATATATATTGGTATTGGTGGATGTTAACAAATACAAGTTAAGTCCAATTTTGTTTAGCAGGCCCATGTAACACAACTGAGTGCCGGTAAATATGTGCGTTAGCTTATGAGACTGTCTACCGAGAATGGTACGGCTAGTCCCAATCTACCTCTTGGAGTGCTGACCTTGCACCATACCCCTAGATGGAGTCTAAGCTCTTGCTAATATTTCTTTAGCAACTTGTATTAAGGCCCCCCCTCGTGTTGTCACGTGCGGTGTAAAATCATACAAAGTAGCACCAAAGGCACACCACCGTTAGCGACCACAACGCCGAAAAACTCGTATAAAAATGAAAAAATAAAACCGCTCTTGGAGGAAACGTAACATTAAAGACACACTATCATTAGATGAAACATAAAACATATAGAACAATAAGTAAGTTGGTCTTGGACCAGTGCGTTGCGACTTTTGGGTGTAGGCTTCGGGTGAATTAATGTGGATCAGTTGGCTCGGCCGGCCCAAGTTCTAATTAGGTCTAGTTTAGTTAGATTATTAACTAAAAGGATTAACCTTAATTGTGCCTATATATACTTCTCATTGTACTTGTAATCTTTATCACTCAATAAAAGAAAACCCTGGTTGCCCCAAGAGGACTTAGGTTGCACATCGCGACCGAACCTCTATAAATCTCTTGTGTCTTTGTTTATTGGTTGTTGTTCTTTATTCGTGTGTTTCGTACTAGTTTGATCCTAACAACTGGCATTAGAGCTTGAGGCTCTTGTTTACCGTTAAAATCTTACTGTTAAATTCTTTTTGAAGATTCTGTACGAAACATGAATTAGGGTTTCTGCATCGTTTTGGTTACCGGTCGAACCAAGTTCTTCTGTCGTCGCCTTGCTTATGTTGAATTAGGGTTTTCTGCCGTCGTCTGGGTTGTTTGATTGTCTTTTACGTTCAAAACCTAGGTGTATTATCAATCTCGTTTGCTTTTGGTTTTTTGGAACTGTTCTTATAGAATCGTGATCAATAGAACAACACTCAAGTTCTGGCAGCCGGCCACTATTGTGTTTGTTACTATTCTTAGTTTTGACTCAACTATTGAGCATCTGTGGTTTGGAATAATGGTTGAGGATGGGAAAACAAGAATAGAGAAATTCAATGGTCATGATTCGGATGGTGGAAGATGCCAATCAAGGATTTGTTGGTTCAAAAGGATTTGGAAGCCACCTTGTTTGGAAAGAAACCGGATAAGACCTTAGATGAAGAGTGGGCTGCTCTTGACAAAAAAGTTGTTTTTGTCATCAAACTCTCTTTGTCAAAGAATATTGCTTTCAATATTCTGTAAGAGAAGACAACTAAAGGCATTACAGATGTGTTGTCAAACATGTATGAGAAACCTTCTGTTGCAAATAAAGTCTTTCTGATTAGAGAACCGGTGAACATAAGACTGAAAGAAGGAGGATCTATTAACACTCATATCAGCAACTTCAACACTGTCATCTCTCGATTATTGTCAGTTGATATAAAATTTGATGATAAGGTTCAGGCATTGTTGCTTTTATCTTCATTACCCATTAGTTGGTCAGGGACTATTGTTGTAGTTAGTAGTTCATTTGGAACCACTAAGCTTGCTATCGATGTAGTTCGGGATCTAATTTTGGGGGAGGATATTAGAAGAGCTTCAAGGGAATCATTGAGTGCTTTACTAAGCTCTCAAGTGAGAGGAAGAAATAAAGAAAGGGTGACTAGTAGAGAAAGATTAAAATCCAGAATGAGAGGTCAGTCAAAGACTAGTAAAGACATCTAGTGTTGAAACTGTAAAGAAACAGGCCACTTCAGAAGTCAATGCCCAAACCCTGCCTCAAAAGACCAGTGTTGGAACTGTAAAGAAACAGGTCACTTTAGAAGTCAATGCCAAACCCATCTGCCTCAAAAGATAAGAAGGAAGTCAATGTAGCTGCTGATGATTCTGATTCGGATGCTCTTATCTGTTGTGTGGAGAACTCAACTGAGTCATGGATTATGGATTCTGGTGCATCTTTTCAGCTACCTCTAGCATAAAGTTGATGAAGAATCTCTGAACAGGTAACTTTGGTAAAGTTCGTTTGGCAAAATAACCATAGGGAGATATTGATTTGAAAACTTCATTAGGTAGCTCGTGGATATTAAAGGATGTTCCGGTCATTCCTAACCTGAAAAAGAAGCTATTTTATTGGGCAGTTAGATGATTAGGGATACGATGTCATGTTCGGCGGGGGTGAATAAAAGGTAGTAAAAGGGAACCTCGTAATCGCAAGAGGGAAAAAGAGGGGGACTCTTTATATGGTTGAAGTTTCGGTGGATGGGATAAACTCAATGACCAACGAACCGAGTCAATCTAGTTTGTGGCATCAACGACTCGGTCATATGAGTGAAAAAGGAATGAAGATGCTCGTTGTGAAAGGTAAGCTTCCAGAATTTAAAAAGGTTGAATCTAAATTCTGTGAGCCCTGTATACTTTGGAAAAAGAAGAAAGTATCTTTTATGATGGGAAAGGCACCAAAACTAAAAAAATTGGAGCTTGTTCACACTGATGTATTCGGACCGACCTCGGTTCCATCTCTGGGAGGATCTCATTACTATGTCACATTCATAGACGATTCAACATGCAAGGTACGAGTATTTTTTAAAAAATAAATCTGATGTCTTTTATAACTTTAAGAAATGGAAAACTATTGTTGAATTGGTAACTGATTGAAGATAAAATGCAGTCAGACAACTAAGGAGAATACATCAGCGTTGAGTTTCTTGATTATTGCGTTGAACACGGTATTCGGATGATAAAGATAGTCCCAAGCACTCCTTAACAAAATGGAGTAGTGGAAAGAATGAACAGAACGTTAAATGAGAGAGCCAGAAGTATAAGACTTAATTGCGGGCTTCTAAAGATGTTCTGGGCTGATGCAGTCAATACTGCTGCTTATTTAATCAATCGGGGATTGTCAGTACCATTGGGATTCAAGATAGCAGAAGAAGAATGGAGGGGAAGCATCGAATACGGGCATTTAAAAGTTTTTGGGTGCAGTGCCTATGATCTAGTGAAAGACGGCGATAAACTTGATGCTAAAGCTAAGAAGTACATCTTCATTGGATATGGGTCGGATACTATAGGCTACAAGCTTTGAGATTTTGAAAGCAGAAAGGTAATTAGAAGCAACCATGTGACATTCAACGAGGCTGAGTTGTATAAAGACAGAATTAAAGCAACTCAAGTTCAGAAAATGAAGGTTGAATTTGAAATTGATGCAAATAAACAAACAACATAGCCGGTCACTGAATCAAACATTGAAATTGAAGTTCCCGAGTTTGAAGATGACGATATGGGTGGATACGAAGAAGTAGTAGGAGATTCTAATAGTGGGAATTTAGAGTCTGATGATGAACAAGCTTCGCAGGGTCCCGCCCAGTCTCAAAATTGGGTTGGGAGGTCCACTTGAGTCTCCAAACAAGCTGAGAGATATAGTCCTTATGTCAGCTATCGTCTCTTATCGAAAATGGTGAACCAGGAAGTTTCTTTAAAGCTGTTAAGATGAAAGATTTGCTTTAGTGGGAGCATGCTATGAAAGATGAGAAGCTTTTTGATGAAAAATAAAACGTGGGTACTAACCAAGCTTCCGCCAGTTAAAAGAGCTCTACATACTAAATAGGTCTTCAGGCTCAAGGAAGAACATGGTGGGTCTAAACGATACAAGCTTGCTTAGTAGTCAAGGGTTTTCAGCAAAAGGGGGGGTTGATTACATGAGATCTTCTCGCCAGTTATGATAATGACAACCATCATATTGGTTCTAAGTCTGATAGTTGTAGAGGGCTTACATCTAGAGCAATTAGATGTTAAGACAACATTTCTACACGGTGAACTTGAAGAAATTTATATGACACAACATGAAGGGTTTCAGGTTGTCGGAAAAGAAAATTGGGTAAATTGGAAAAGAGTTTATATGGTTTAAAACAGGCACCTAGGCAGTGGTACTTGAAGTTTGATAACTTCATGGAAAGGTCAGGGGTACAAGAAACGTCAAATGGATCATTGCTGCTATTTGAAGAGGTTCAAGAGCTCTTATATCATTCTACTACTCTATGTAGATGATATGATATGAAAAAGATCAACAAGTTAAAGAAAGAAATGTACAAAGAATTTGAGATGAAAAACATGGGCCCAGCCAAACAAATACTCGGGATGAGCATTGTAAGAAAAAAAATGAGGGATCTTTAACACATCCTAAGAAAAATACATAGGGAAAGTGTTGGAAAGATTCAAGATGAATAATGAAAACACCAGGGTCTAGAAACACACCATTGGGAAGTCACTTCAAGCTCATCAAAGATCAGTCTCCTAAATCAGAAGAAGAAAGAACAAAGATGACTATAATTTCATACGCATCTGCAGTTGGCAGTCTCATGTATGTCATGGTTTGCACTCGACTAGATATTGCTAATGCAGTTGGGGTAGTTAGTCGTTTATGTTGGATCCGGGGAACGAACACTGGGAAGCATTAAGTGGATACTCAGATACTAAAGGGGACTTCAAAAATTGGGTTATGTTTCAAAGGGAAAGATGCAATTCTTGAAGGGTATACAGATGCTGATTTGGTGGTTGTAAAGGGACATTTAAAAGCACTACCGGGTATATTATCATAGTGGGAGGTACAACAGTTAGCTGGATGTCCAGACTTTAGAAAAGTGTAGCTCTATTAACAACAGATGTTGAATACATTGTTGCTGAAGCTAGTAAAGAGTTAATATGGTTAAAGACTTTTCTTCGAAGAATTGGGTAAACAACAGTATGATTACTCATTGTATTGTGACAATGAGAGTGCAGTGAAACTTACCAAAAATCCAGTCTATCATGATAAAACAAAGCACATTGGGATGAGGTATCGTTTGTAAGGAAGCAATCAGTTTGAAGAACATCTCAGGTGCGAAGAATCCGACTGATATGTTTACCAATCTTGTGGTGCTGGATAAGTTGGAGTTTTGCATAGCTTTAGCTGGCCTTCAAGAATAATGTTAAGAAGGCGGGGGTAGCCAGGGAGTGCAAAGATCAAAGGGATTTGTACAAATGTATAAAGAAGCGGAGTGCAGCGGAACGTGTTTCGAAGCCTCCAAGTGGGAGAATTGTTGGATGTAGGCTTCGGGTGAATTAATTTAGAGCAGTTGGGCTCGGCCGACCCAAGTTCTAATTAGACTCAATTTAGTTTGATATTTAACTAAAGGAGTTAACCCTAGTAACTCGTGTTTATATATACTTCTCATTGTACTTGTAATCTTTATCACTCAATAAAAGAAAACCCTAGTTACGTAGGTTGCACACCGCTACCAAACCTCTATAAATCTCTTGTGTCTTTGTTTATTGGTTATTGTTCTTTATTCTTATGTTTCGTACCAGTTTGATCCTAACAGCGACGACCGCTAAATGAGAAAAAAAATAAGCGTAAAAACGATGAACCACACACACACGATGCGACATTTAACTCGCAAAATGTAGACTAAAACGTAAAACGTAAATTTTTGAAAATATAGAAAGTATAAGGACCAAAGTTAAATGGAAAAAAAAATATTTGAGCTAAATTGTAAAAGATGTAAAAATATTAGGTTGAAATAAAAGGAACTAAAGATTAAAAATGAATAAGACAAAACATGTTCTATAATTTATAATGCATAAGAAAGTTAGTAATTAGTATTATATATAATTCTTTATTATCTATCTAGATTCTAGAAAAGAAAAAAGTATAATGACTGCCTGTGTGCCGACTAAACCAATGACTACTCATGATTCCATAATTGAATATTCTACGAAGAGTTGTTTTTCATTGGTCTTATCTTTGGATGGTAGAGACTAGTTATGTACAAACATCTCACTAATATGGGAGTGATCATGTGATGACCGTGTAGAGTCTTCTCTTTAAGAGAGTAGATTTCACCACAACTTCTTTAATGTCACAACATGGAAGGAGTCACCACTAACTTCTTACTTTCAAGAAAGTGATCACATTTATACAATGATTATCGAGTTATGGAGATGATAGTTCAGTTTAATGTATGGAATGAAAATCTTATCGGACAAGGGCCATAAGTGAAGGCAAATACTTTGTCCATAAGTGAAGGCAAATACTGGAAGTAGGGATGAGATTCGTGAATATCATCGACAAAGGGATAATATCCATAATCTGTACTGAACTAGAGGGATTGTTCACATAATTTTCAAAATTAATTACACACCAAAGAACCAAGGACAAGATAATAAAGAGTTTCTGGGGCTGTTTGGCAACATCTGTATCAACCTCTTAACCGTTAAGATGTTTGGTTAAGCACTTAGTAGTTCAGACTGTTTGTTTAGTGATCAAATATTTAAATGGTTCAGACATTTGCCTCTGAATGGTTAAGCATTATACTAATGTTGAATGGTTAAGAGGTCTAATGCTGAATGGTTAAGAGGTCTAATGCTGAATGGTTAAGACCTCTTATCTGAATTGGTCCGACATTTGTTTTTGAATAGTTAAGCAATATACTAGCTCTTAATGGTTCAGATCTCTTATTAGTTCAGCACTTAGTCATTCACAAATTGCCAAACAGCCCCTAAAACATGTTTTACTTTTAATACAGATCAATGATTCCTTGTTTAACTTGGGGCTTGTCATATATGATAAGGGAGCTTCTACTCTAGTAATATATTCATGAGTAACGTGTTTGGTTTGAAACAAGTCATTATCAGTACTAGTCAAAACAGGCTTGTTGGGTAACCCTTAATGACCTTTTTGGTTGACGTCTTTAATGTAAATTGTTCTTGCTTTATAGTTTAATAGAAACCTAGAGACTTGATTGAACTTAAACAAGAAAACAAGAACATGTTGTAGTCCCTTTGAGATGGACCAGTCTCCAAACTACAAAACCAGTGAAATATCAAATACTCCCCCCCTAATTACTAAACAAAAACAACTATTAATACTACAACTATCAGTTAAGTAATCACTTCCACTTCCCCATTAATACTACTATCATTGTGTAATCTCTTCCATTTCCCCACTAGTCCCCAATTGGGTTCAATAACCCATTGAAGTGCCCATGGGCTGCTGGGTTGACCCGTGGAGCTGTATCAATACTTCCCTCCCAGAAAACCGACTTGTCCTCAAGTCGGTGAGGGCGAAAGCCATCTGTGCATTTGATCACTTGGTCCTTGTAAGGCTCAACAGCCAAGTGATGGAAGGTGGCAGAATTTTGGGTGGGCAGAGGGACCTCCTTGCAGCTTGTTTTCCTGCTCATTGATGGTAAAAATCAAAAACATCTTGCTCCAATTGGCTCAGTACTACACCAACCCCGATCGAATGTTACTTAGCTTCGACTCAAACTCCACTGCTAGACTCATTGCATTATAAACTGTACGGGGTTTGTGAATCCTTACGTCTGCCTTCAATTCATCTTTTAACCCATTCAAAAAAACCCCCAATAAACAGTGATCTGGCCAATTGGATACTCTAGCAGATCTTTTAGCAAATTCTTGACGATATTCTTGAATGGTTCCTGTTTGTTTGATGCTACAGAGGTGCTCGTCCGGGTTTTGGAATTCTGCCGGCCCAAAATTCTTGTGAAGGGCATGCACAAGCTCCTCCCAATAGGTCACGGTTTGATCAACCGACAGCCAAGAGTACAAATCTAAGGCGTCTCCCTCGAGATGCATGGCTGCCACATTGACTTTATCCTCATCGGCAACACTATAATATCTGAAGAATTTCTCCGCCTTCAAAATCCACCCTCTCGGGTCTCCACCACTATAAGAGGCAGCGTGATCTTAGTCGATGGACAAAGGTGATTTTGTCAACCAGAGGACTCCCCTTCCTCATACCGACCTGAGAAACTATTGGATTTTCCTCGTGAAGTCTCCCGTGACTTGAGAGCAGCAATATCTGCCTTAAGAGACTCAAATGACTCCAACCGGGTGGCTACTGCTGCCAACTGAGCAGCAATGGGGTCTTGTTGACCGCTGCTGCCATCAGGATTGCTCCGGGTGTTTGGTGCCATCGTGTGTTCCCAGCAATGGAACCAAATGATAGAAACCTAGAGACTTGATTGAACTTAAACAAGAAAACAAGAACACGCTGCAGTCCTCTTCGAGATGGACCAGTCTCCCAACTACAAAACCAGTGAAATATCAAAGTACTCCCCCCCTAATTACTAAACAGAAACAACTATTAATACTACTACTATCCGTTAAGTAATCACTTCCACTTCCCCACTCAGCCACTAATAAATTACTGCATTAATACTACTATCAATTGTGTAATCTCTTCCATTTCCCCACTAGTCCCCAATTGGGTTCAATAACCCACTGAAGTGCCCATGGGCTGCTGGGTTGAGCCGTGGAGCTGTATCAAAGTTATTATAATATTAAGTTGAATTTTTTTAGTAAGATAGTTTAGGAGATTGTATGCAGTAAAATAACAAATTGTGGGCTACCTTCATCCTGTTTGACGTGTTTCCCTTTTAGCTATACTTTTGTATTTGACCCATTTGAGATGAAGGAAAACACAACCCGAACCGACCATTCATTAGTAAATGTGTCAAAATAAAGCTTACATGATGCTTGTACTATGTTTACATCCAAATTAGGGCCCTACTTTGATTATTTGTTTTTTAACTGAAACCCGAGTCATACTTTTGCAGTTATGGGACATCAACATGAACTCTAGTCCGGTCTCAACATTCCAGGTCCATGAATATTTAAGACCCAAGGTATACTTTTATCGCTTTTTAACCAATTCTTACTGCTGATTTTACTTCAGCATTGAGATCACTGATGATGTAAAATTGATTGTTTTCAGCTGTGTGATTTATATGAAAATGATTCTATTTTCGATAAATTTGAGTGTTGTCTGAGTGGTGATGGTCAGCGTGTAGCAACTGGTTCTTACAGGTAACGTTCTCCTATGTCAAATTTACAAATAAAGTGATTCTCTTCTTGTGAGATTTTGAGATTTGCTTTGACCAAATTCTCATGACATTCATTTTACCTGGTTCTGATCAAATATTTTGAATCATTTAATTCTTGTTACGTTTTATCTAATTGTTAATACTATATCATTTTAATCATTATTATTATAACTGCTACTTCAACTATAAATGATGGGTTTGAGATTTTTTTTGTGAATTTCATCCCAGATTCAGACCAAACATAATCATATTTTTTTGTTCTTTTGTATGTCCGCTAACTTGTCAAATCAATATCTACAGCAACTTATTTCGTGTGTTTGGCCGCCATCCGGGCACCACTGAAGCAACTATCCTGGAAGCTAGCAGGAACCCAATGAGGTATCTAAATCACACTACTTGATGTATTCTGAAGAAAATGTCAGGGAAAACTGGACAAATAAGGGAGAATAGCTTGATATTTGATTTGTTCTAAATCACACTTGATACTTGATTTCTGGAAACAATCTTTCTTAAGTTTCTAATACAAAACAAGCATTTGTGCAGAATTTTCAGAATTTCCTTGTAATTTTATGCTGAATTGTTATTAAAAGAAATTGAAGAAAAAAGCAAATAGTTATTTTCAATGATTTGATCAGAACAGCCTGGAGTGCTTTTGAAAGTATAATTTTTGATGGAACACTTGAAAAGGTATAACAAAGTTTGTATTGGGGTTTTTAATCATATCTGATTGTGATTTAAAGAATAATTAACTGTTAGACTTTCTCAAAAAATATGCCTCTCAAACTTTAAAATTTAAATTACTTTGCGCAGAGTTTGAAAGTTTCATTTGTTCTTGGTATTTAACGCTTAATTATTTTGAAAGAATTGAAAGAAATACTGAAAGTCTGAAACAGTTGTTTTTGAATATTTTGGGCATAAAAATGTTGATTATTTTCTAAAGTACATTATTTTTGAAAGTTTGTAGGCATTTCTCTAAAACAGAATGTCAATTACAATGTTCACAGTAATTGACCGGCTTACATAATTCCGGTTGTTTTCCTGAGATTATGTTACTTCAGCATTGTATAAAAAAATGTGTGATAAAACATTATAAACCTTTCTAGGAAGCAAGTGCAGACCCCTTCAAGGCCTTCAAGATCCTTAAGCAGCATCACCCGTGCAGTTAGACGAGGTTAGCCATCTATTTTTCTTTCACTTTCTACAATCACAACTCCAGCATGCTTCATGCGAGGTGGTAGTTTTGACCCGTTACTTATGAACGGGTTAATTTGTGGTGTGTTCTATCTCCAACGTGTGAGCTAATAAAAGTAGCTAAAAGGAAGGTGGCAACTTGGTTTAAAGTTGCCCAAAGTATTCTTTTTACTGCGCACAACCTCTAAATGTTTAAATCAGTATTGTAATATCATTACTTTTGTACTCATAATTAACATGCTAAATTATTTTTATATAAAAAGGTAGATAAATATGTTTGTGGGTAAACCCAACCTTGCTCGGCCTGTATCCACAACCCTACTAAAATGATCTGTTTCAACCTGAACTTGTTCACCGTTATTCATCCCATATATGTTGCCACTTCTAAACTTTTATTTATTTATTTATTTATTTATTATTTTGTGTATAGCCGGTTAGTTTAATAGTTTCAATTTGATCTGCAGGAGGAGAAAGCCCCGGTGTTGATGCAAATGGGAATTCATTTGATTCCACAACAAAACTACTCCATCTTGCATGGCACCCTACTGAAAACTCAATTGCCTGTGCTGCTGCAAACAGCTTGTACATGTATTATGCATGTTTGTAACAAAATTTGGTTGTCAATTTCCCCTTTTTTTTCTTTTCATAAATCACCCCCAACTCAAAAAATTCTGCTTCAAAAAGCCAAAGTAGAATAGGTTTTCTTTTTTCTTTTTTATTCTTTTATTTTACCAAGTTTCCTTTCTGCCCTCTATTGGTTTTATTAAATTCTTTCTTTACCCTGGAATTACTCTTTTTATTATTATTTTTTATATATTTTATGTTGGGTTTTAGTGAGGAAAACTTGTTAGGCTCTTTAAAAACTCAAGAAAAGAATTGGATGGATATCAGATTCTTACGTTGTAATTTCAGTCATTTGCTGCAAACTTTGCAGGCTCTAAAGTTTACATTTTACTTGTTTGATACAATTAAATGTTATATTATCAAAATTCTTTGAACCATTATTGTATTTATTTTTCTTGTTTCTATATTTATATTATAGTTGTTGAAAATGCTTTTTTCTAACAATAAAGTCGTACAATTTTAAGTGTGAATACGTCATAGTTCCATCCAATCAATATGGTTTGATTTGAACCCTAATGCAAGTGACCATTGAGGGGGTGCATGATGGCCAAAGCCATGCTTGTGAACCACTACAATGGACCATGTTACATCGACGTGGTGTTTCACGTGTCGACACGGTGCCACTAGGTCCTTGACATGGGCTGTGATGAGTACTCGTCCAATCTAAAGGGTGCTCTAAAGAGACAACTCCTAAAAGTGTACAACTGTCACATCATATGGGTCGTATGTTATATCTATGACATCATAAGGATCATTTTATATGGAGAAAAATGGTCAAACGGGTCGTATGACTTTGTTAACGGTCACATTACTCATTTTATACATCTGATAACATGTTATTTGGTTTTATGATTTGACAAACACTAACTCATAGTCATATGGCTCCTACAATCGCTTTTTCTATACATATGACCCATATATTCGTTTCATGCATGGTATGACATGTCAGTAGTGTCTAGATAGTGTGTCAATGATATCTTTTTATTATAAGGCTATAATGTAGCATCACATATAGTGCATGAGACGACCATCTTCCTTCCATAAGAAAATTGTATGGACATTGATCTTATTCATCATGGTTAGTCATGAGAAGTGCATGATGGAATAAACTTGATTGCATTCCCTTCGTAACGTATTGATTTAATTATCAAATAAGTTGCAATATTATTAGTCTTAGAGAATTTTCCAAGAGGTTCTTTTGTAGTTGATAATGTTTTACTCCATTAGTTTGGCCATATCGATTAGTTAGTTCTTTCCAAAGTTGATGTGTAGTTTCTGCATAAAGAATGACCTCTCTTGATAAGTGTTTAGAATCCGAAGATCATCATGTCATTACAACGTTTCTAAATAACAGACTATAGGTCGAGTAAATTCTCCCTTCACTATCTTATTTGTTTTCTGTTCACAACACAATAGTGATTGTTCTTTTCCAAGCATCAAAACCATATCCATCAAATGATATGGGATACATGATTCGACTTTAACTCAAAGTACGCAAAAGGAGACAAAGAAAGATCAATTAGAAAACAAAATGAATCAAACATAAACGAAATCGAACAAGATTGGAACAAGATTTGAAAAATGGAACAAAGACAAGCATCGGAGAAAATGATTCAAGAATCAAACAATGACATGATCTAAGGAATGAGATGAGAACAATGATGAAATGGTAATGATGAAAGAGAATTATCTAAGAAGCAGAAAAACCTACTCCGGTACTATGTGATGTAAGTCCCTAATCTTGTTGGTACGTCACAATTGAATTTGTACATCAAAGACATAATTTTTAAACCAAACTTTAAATAACATAGGAGGTAGAAGTTTAAACATTTTCTATGTCAAGTGTTATTACATCCCAAATTAAAACTTTAAACAAAAGCATGAATTACTATGTTAGGATGTGAGTCTTGGCTTTATGCCAAGTAACATTGAGATCCATGCCAAGTTGTATACATTCATTCGCTCATAGCTGTCACCCTGATATGCATTTTAAAAATTAATGTGGCTTATTGAGTTCTAGTTCTACACTCCAATAAATAGCTTTAACAAAAGTTTAACTTTATCTTTGATCATTGCTTTGTCTTAAGTCCTTTATTGTAATCTAACTGGTTAAGGGATTGCTCACATCACACACACCGCACCATACCCACCAATCATATTTTGTTATGTCATATCACATCACATCACACCACAAGATTTGGAGGGGGCACTCATGTTACTCCATGCCATGCTATAATTTTGCTTTGAAATCACTTCATATTTTAAAATTATTACAAGCTAAGATTAAGAAAACTACTAAAAAAGGAATTACCAAAACTAATATTCGTTGTTCGAAACTGTGATATCCACATTCTCCGCAAGGTGTTCCATGAGATCAAAAATAAGTCTAAGATGTGTGTTCTAATTTTGCAACTCCAATTTTGTATTTTCATTCTCAACTGGAGTGGTCAGTGGATCTCGAATATGCAGGGAAGATATAGCGTTGCCGTCATTTTTTTAATCATATTGTGGAATATAATGCACGTGTACATTTGATTTCTCATTTTTTCTGTCTTCATCGCTCTAGCCGGTCAAGCAAGTATTTGCCATTTTGCTTTTAAAACACCGAAAGCAAGTTCACGTGTTTTCTAGCAGATTCTTGCACCTTTTTTAAAATTCATTTCTTTGTACTCCACAGGATAAAAATACGATTTCATAAATGTTGACCAGGAAAGATATATACCATCAGCTATATAGTAACCACATTTAAATTGATGCTTGTTAACATGAATCAAACATATGGGGGTGGTTCCGTTCAATTCTAGCGTGAAGAGTGGAGATTGATGGAGAATATTAATTCTTTGCTAGAACATGCCACACCAAAATAACCATACCAAAACCATAAATCTTGTGATGTCGTAACTTCGAGAATCATTGTTGGACCATCGTGATCACCTCGATGCTATTTTCCTTGCAAACACGTCTACCAAGCATTCCCAAAATTCCATATCTATATTGATGTGCATCGTATAATAATGTAATGCCATTGCTAGTGGGCCTTCATAAAACTTCATCACCATATAACATAATAATAGCATGCAAATATTCAAGACACTTACGCAAAGTCCTAATAGACATAGCAAAATCGTCATGTGTGTTGAGTGAATTACCTATTGCGAGTTGACGTATAGTTGAACTGCATTTTTGTATTGCCATGAAAATTTCTTCCACCTCCCATCGAACCCTTCTGCAGGATCGGGTTGTCACTTAGACACTTGGATTTCTCTCAAACTCACTTATAGAAACACTCAATTCAGATGAAGCAAAGTCTTTAACAAGAGTTGATAATAATATAATAAGTAGTAAACAGAAATAAAATTTCAAGGCACTTGTATATATTACTTCTCAACTCAAGATATTACAAGACTCTTACAAGCATAATACATGAGTTACAATGAGAGACTATATATACTAGATCCTACAGCCGGATATACTTTGATACCAGCTAGAAACCTAAGACTAAAGCATATACTACAATGCTAAAGTTAAGGTATCTTAGATAAAGTATTATCTAAGATATGGTAGTCATGACATGTCCATGACTTACCTTTTGTCACCAACTAAAGATGACAACTGTACTAACATAAAAAAGTAAATAGTGGATTAAAGTATGATCAACTGTATGGCTTTTGAGAAAACAACATGCAGTATCTCAGAGATTTGCAGCGGAGTGTCAGGAAGACCATACTTATGTCCACTGGATAATAGCAGTGATTTCTGAAGGTAAGTTGGCTTTGGAAGAACAAGTTCTTCCTAAGCCACTTATACTTCGGAAGAGGCTTCTATACTTTGAGGCTTGAGGACTTCTGTACTTCGGAAGTTGACTTCAGATCTTTCTTTCTAAGTCTTGATCTTCGGAAGTAGGTTCTTTGTCTTCGGAAGCTGGAACTTTTTCTTCAGAAGTAAGTTTTACACTTTGTCTTCGGAAAAGCTTCTTTTTCCTTCGAAAGTTCCACACTTAGCTTCGGAAGTCCTTTATTTGTTGTACCAAAATCTTCTAAGTGACTTGGTTTTGGTTGCACTAGCCTTTCTAGATCGAACAAACTCCCCCTAGGCTGATGCTACCAAAACCTCACTTATTTCTGCTTCTCAAAGCTTTCAGCACTAGGGATAAAAGATATTTGTCTGTCTCTTTGTTCTTCCCTGAAGTGGTGCTGAGAAGCTTGTATAAGTCATTGGTGGATATACAAGTCATTGGTGGATAGGAGATCCAGTCTATCACTCTGAATGACATGTACCCTTTGTTGTGTCCCCCTGAAAAGAGTTAGTTGACGGGAGTTATAGTCATACTCCCATCTAACTATGGATTCAAGTTTAGGACCTTCAACCATTTGTAAAAAGGCTTTGCCTTTGGTTGCTGATCCCTTCCTTTCCTCCTCCTCTCTTAGTTTCAACTCTGCTTCAACCTTGCTTCTAGCAGTTAGCTCGGTCATATGAAGGTTGCCTAGATGATTTCTGATATGGGCAGCTACATCAGAGTTTGAAGGGTTGGAGAATGTCTTCTCTGCTAACTCAGCAATGTCAAATATGCTTAAGTGTAGCAGAGATGAGGCACTCAGCCTGTTGAGCTCTCCATTCTCTCTTTCAACAAAAAATTTGTGAGAAGAGTCTTCGAACCTCCACCGGATGATCTTCTTTCTAGGTGCAAGAGGTTGTCTTGGCACCCGGTCGCTTTTCATGGTATCCAGTAGAGTCACCAGCCTTTTCCTTAACTTCTTTTCTTTCTCATTCAAAGTGTCTGAATTGAGGCCAAGGAGATTTACAGCTTGGTCCAATGTTCCTCTGGGCAGATCAAGAAATTGATCTCTAGTGAGGGAACTTGAGGATCCGTCTACATAGGTCAAATTGACAGAATCCTCCTCATAGGAGATTTCGCTCAGAGTTGTGCATTTTATGAGCTTTGTCTTGACTGCCTTGAATTCTTCTAAGGAGAGATGTTTAGAAGGCTGAGGGGATGGTTTGATGGGTTGATGGGTAGGTTGAGGTGTTTGGGTTCTGGCTAGAGTTTTGGGTTGGAGGATGATTAGTTTAGGTGGTTGAGGTGAAGTGGTTGGTAGGGGTGATGATGTAGGTTCAGGGGTGAATGGTTCAGTGGTTGGTTCGGTTTTGATGGGGAGTGAATAGGGTATAGGTTCAGGTTGCGGTTGGGTTTGGAGTTTGGGTTGAGTGGTTGCTTTGAAGTTCATCCCCTGTCCCCTTCTATATATCTCCTTCTCTCCTCCGCCGCGAATGTCAGCCTTAATGTCACTGACATGTCGCTGGAGAGTCTTTTCTGACATAGGACCCACCTTCCTGCCAGAGAAGCCATGAACTTGAGACAGCTCTTCATCCAGGCCTTCTCACCTATTTTCTTGGCACCAGTCAGTCCTGCTTCCTCTTCCTTCTTCTTCTTCTGCAATAGCTTTTCCCTTTCAGCTCTCTTTCTCTCTTTCTCCATTGATCTTGCTCTTGTGAAAAGCCATAAGATCGTATCATTGTTATGTGGAGATAATTCTTCTTCAGAGAAACCTCTGGAGGTTAGGAAAGTTATCCTTCCCTCCTGAGCTATAGATCAGCTTCTTTCTTTCCTCTCCTTTCTTTTTCTAAGACCAACCTTGCAGCTCTTCTTCTTCTTTTTGCTGTTTAGAAGCAAGGTTGCCTTTTCAGCTCTATTAACTCCTCTAATGGTAGCAGGAGTACATCTTCAGTTGCAGCTTCTAGACTAACAAGTCTATCGATAATCTCTACCCTTTTTCGGTTGTTGACCATCTCCTGGTTGGCTGCAGCTGCTTTGGTACTTGCAGCTAGCAGTTTTCCAGTTGTCAGTCTACTTTTCTTTTGAGTTCTTCAACCTTTCTTCCTCCTGAAGCTCTTCCGAAGTCATCTCCTCTTCCTTTGATGTCTTCGGAAGTACTAGACTTTGGGGGTTCTTGGATGGAAGATTCAGGTTGAGTAGTAGAGATGGGAGCTGGAGTTAATGATTGTTAGAGCTAAAGGTTGGTTCAGAAAATCCTCCCTATTAACCTCATATGCAAGTTCCAGAATCGCATCTATGACTATTAGATCATCGGATAATGAGAATAGTCCTTCGTAGCAGCAATCTCAGCTTCGGAAGTTTGAACTTGTTCTTCCGAGGCTTTGAATTGTGCTTCGAAGTCTATGAAAATGCACTATCTGTCCCAACAGTTTCGTTGCTGGCCATCAGTCCTTGTTTCCCCTTCGAATTAATCTTAGGTTCCACTTGGCCTTAGGTTGACCAACTTCCTCAATAGTGGTAGAAGGTGCATTTAACCTCCGAAGCTCTTGAGCTCCGAAGTAGATCACAGACATATCAGGACTTGGCTGTTCTATAAGAGATTCTAATAGAAACTTGTTAAAGAACCTATTGAGATCTTGGAGCATCCTTTGATCCACTTGAATGACAATTGGAGGAGGCTCAGGGAAAATTGAAGCTTGTCGCACAGGATATTTTGATCTCTAGGAAGTGAGAGCTTGACTTTGGGTTTCCTCTTGTCTTTGACTTTGTCTCTGAGCACTCTCCCCCTTTTTGGTAGCATCATCCTGAGAGCTTGATGAGCTAGAGGAAGAGGTCAAGGAGACCTGAGTTGGTACATGCCTAACAGACCTCTCAATCTGTTTCTCAGCTAGTTTGGCCTTGAGAGTTTCAATCTCGAGTTGCTGAGTGGTAGACCTATCCTCTAAAGTCCTAACCTTGGATTCAAGATTTGAGACTTTAGAAAGTAGGTCTTGAATGGTAAGTTGCATTCTTCCCTCATCTTCTTTTGAAGAATCACAGGGAGATGAGGTAACATACCTTGTATGTTCATCCTCACCACCAGATATGGTTTATGGGCACCCTGGTTCCCTTGCTCAAAGATGTCTCTTTCAGAGTCATCAAAGGGCATGGTTGCCATAGATTCAGTCTCAGTGATGTTACCACTGTCCTGAGGATCCATTGAGACTCTTTTAGTAGTGGCAGCTGAATCTACATGAGTCCCCTCCACATCAGTGGGACTCACCTCAGTAAAGGTTTGCTGATGGGGGCTAGAGATAAGAGGTCTCTCTGGGCTCTGTTGATCCTTGAGAGGGTGTTGTGGATCAACTTCATTGCCCTTAAGAGACATAATCTCTTCATCAGTTCCAATTAAAAGGTCAGTAAAGGATATGGAAGTGAAACCTAATGACCCTGGACTTTGATCAATGTCTAAAGGCATTGAGCCTGTGATAGGGCTATCCTTTTTGGCTGCTCAGGGGAGTATAGAGACTCACCCTGAGGGCTTTCAGCTGGGTTGTGGCTCATGGGTCTGAGAAGGAGGAGACTCAAGACCCATATTGAGGTCAATTGTGAAGGAGGTTGGACCTCAGGCTGAGTGGGAGCCCTTTGTTCCACTCTAGCCTTTTTGGGTAGAACATGAGGAGCTTGTTCAATCAGAGAAGATTGAACAAGGGTTCGTTTGGGACGTCTCTAATAAGTAAAGGTAATGGTTGGAGAAGGTAGATTTGGCGAAGTGGGGGTAGTTGCTGGTGTGGGTTCATCACCTGTGGGGTTAACAGGGATGTCACCAGGAGCCATTGGCTCAATCATACCTGGAAGAAGTGCAGTATCTCTTCGATGAAGTTGGTGGACATTCTCTTCAAAGTCTTGAAGATGGTTGGCCTCATTTGAGGAGCAGTCAGAGCAGCTGCACAGACAAGCTTGCTCTGGTCCAGCTCGCAGTTGATTATGTGCTGGAGAAACCTGGGATACATGAAGAATGTGTCCTTTTGAAGATTTCCCATGAGGTTAATCAGCACAAATCTTGAATAGTTGAAGCGAAGGCTTTTACCAACCCATGAACTAGGCACCCAAGTTCATATGGGATTTGATCCCATCCCCCAGATTTATTCGACAAGCAGTGAAGAACCACGTGAGGAACTTCCATTTGTAAGAGAAGTTAAATTTGTAGACAGTTGACCTGCTAACGTCTCCACCATATCCATTTGGAGATAAGAATTGTCCAAATCTGCTTGGGGAATTCCGTTGGAGCGCCCTCATCATGAAGCTCTAGATGCTCCCTGATGATCTGTTCAGAAATGACCAACTCCTGGCCACAGATGCTCGATCGAATGACACGAACCCCATTTAGGGTTTCAATCTGACCATTTGCCCAAAATTCAGACAATGGTTTGAGTAAATTGTGGGGTTTACAGTCAGAGCGGGTGTAGTAAGAAGATTGGGTTAGAAAGGAGATGATGTCTAAGAAGTCAACATCTCTTGAAGAATCAAGAAGTGCGACTTGGTTGTGCTGAGGGTTGAATGCCATTTGGAAAGGTGAATGGGGATGATTTGAGCTGGGTAAAGTTGAGAGGAGAAATTTCTAGGGCAGTAAAATTTGCAAGTAAGAAAATGAAATTGAATAGTCGAGATTATTTAAAAGATTGTGGAAAGGCAGTAATGGGGGTAAGGATAAGGTGATGTGATGGTTTAGTGGATGAAATGACAGTGGCGGTAAGGTTAAAATCAGTTAAATAATCCGACATCATTAACAAAATCTTTGCTTTTTACAGTGTGGGGCCCAAGAAATTGACGTTACACAGTGAAATCTCTCTTCTGAGTGTAAAACATTTCCGAAGGTAACTTGTCTTCCGAAGGCAATTCTTGCTTCCGAAGGTAAAGTTGCTTCGAAGTTAGAGTGAATTTGTAAGTTTCGGAAGTAGATCTGATATACAATCAATCGCTTCTTCCGAGGCCAAAAATTCTCCGAGAAGAAAGTTATCCTTTGAAAAATTTTGCTTCGGAAGATATGAGAATGTCTTCCGAAGGTTAATTTCTCTTCGGAAGGAATTTACACTTAGAAAATTTCAGAGAGAATTTCTTGTAACAGGGCTTAAATTGTATTGACACAAGACTTACATATTAAAAAGGTTTTCAAAAGAGATCAATTAATCAATGTTTATCATCCCAATAATGTTATGAGATACTTGAACCTTTGTTCATCAAAAGCTTGGTAAACAAATCAGCATATTGTTCATTTGAATCAACTTTGATTAACTTGATTAGATTTTTCTCATGAATATCTCTAATGAAATGATACCTGATGTCAATAGGCTTGTTTTGGAGTGCTTCACCGGATTTTCAGTAATGGAGATAGCACTGTTGTTGTCAATATGGATAGGAGTACTCATAAAGTTAAATCCATAGTCTAACATCTGATTTTGAATCCATAGCAGTTGAGCACAGCAGCTAGCAGCACAATGTATTCAGCTTCAGCAGTTGATGTAGAGACACATGATTGTTTCTTGCATTGCCATGAGATGATCCTTCCACCAAGAAATTGACATCCTCCTGATGTTGATTTCTTGTCAATATTGCAGCCTCCATAGTCACTGTCAAAGTATCCATAAAGATTGAAATCCTTGTTTCTGGGATACCAGAGACCTAGTTTAGGTGCTCCTTTGAGGTATCTGAGGATTCTCTTAACAACAGCTAGGTGAGACACTTTGGAGCAGCCTGATATCTTGCACAAATGCAAGTAGCAAACATGATATCAAGTCTACTGGCTGTTAGATACATTAGAGAACCAATAATGCCCTATACTGATGTTGATCAGTATCCCTCCCCCTCAGGTCAGGACAAAGATTATGGTTTCTGGGTATGGGTGTCTTGGCAGGCTTGCAATCCTTCATCTCAAATCTTTCTAAGATGTCAGAGACATATTTAGATTGATTAATGAAAAACCTTCTTTCAGTTGCTTTACCTGAATTCCAAGGAAAAAGTCCATTTTTCCCATGGAGCTCATCTCAAACTTTTTCTTCATAATGCTCTCAAAGTCCTTACACATTTGGTCATTTGAGGAACCAAATATGATGTCATCAACATAGACTTGTATGAGCAAAATGTCCTTTCCAGACTTTCTGATGAAGAGAGTCTTATCATGGTACCTCTAGTGTAGCCATTCTTCAAAGAAACTAAGACAAAGTCTCATACCACAGCCTAGGTGCTTGGTGCAGCCCATATAGAGCTTTATCCAATTTGCACACATAGTTGGGGTGCTGTGGATCTTCAAATCCTGGAGGTTGGCATACATAGACTTCCCTATCTATATCCCCATAGAAATGCACACTTGACATCAAGTTGGTATACTGTGAAGTCCTTGGATGCAACATAAGCAAGGAAGATCCTAACTGCCTCAAGTCTTGCAACTCGTGCAAAGACATCAGTATAATCGATTCCTTCCTCTTGAGTGTATCCTTGAACCACAAGTCTTGCCTTATTCTTGATGATCAAGCCTCTATCATCTCTTTGTTTCTGAAAACCCATTGGTGCCTATAGGTACTTGACCAGATGGTAGCGAACATAGGTTCCATACCTTCTGCCTCTGAATTGAAGCAGCTCCTCTTGCATCGATTCAATCCAGCTACTATCTTTCAAGGAATCTTCTACCTTCTTGGGTTCCATCTGAGATAGAAAGCATGAGTACAAGCAGACATTCCTTGATGAGTCTGTCCTCTTGTTCTCACACCCTCAAAGATATTCCCTATGATGTTCTTAGTTGGATGAGTGTTGTGAATCCTAAGACGAGGAATCACTTCCAGTGCAGAGACGGATCCAAGTTAGACATATTCTGCTCAGGAACTAGAACACTCTGTCCAGCTGCTGTTTCAAAGTCATTCAATGAGACTGATTGAATGAATGAGAAACATCCTCAATAGTTGGCTGTTAAGTAGTATTAACAGTTGCCTGTTCCTTCAAAATACCCTACCTTCTGCCTGGTGTTTCGGTGGATCACCTGATGAGTTTTGAGGCTCAGTAGGTGATTACTTGGTGATCACTTGTTGAAGCTTCACTATTCTTTGATATAGTTAAACTATCGGATCTGTGAATAGTGGAAGCTTGATGTATTGCAGCACTTGGAGAATTTGGTCTAGGCCTGGGAAGCTTCAACAGTTGATCATTAGCAGCAGCATCAGCATCATTTTGAGCACCTATCCCAACTGAAACATTCTCACAAGAGGGTTTAGAATAGTTTAGAAACAATTCTAAATCAAAGATGTGATCAGGTCCATTCCCCCTAACACAAGGAGTGTGCTCATTAACAACTGTATTGGATGACTCCTCAAATTGTTGATTCTTAATGTTGTATACTCTGTAGCTTTGGAGCTAGAAGAATATCCAATAAAGATAGCATCATCCAACTTTTCAGAAAATTTTGCAAATTGTCCTTTGTGTTAAGTATGGTACACCTGTGCCAAAGGACCTTAGAAAGCCAATGAACGGTGGCCTCTTGTTCCATAGCTCATAAGGGGTTTTTCCATGGGGCTTAACTACAAAAACTCTGTATGCACATAACATGTAGTGCTGACTGCCTCTGCCCAGAATGTTAGAGGTAGCTTTGAATCAGCTAACATAGTTCGAGCAGCCTCAATAAGTGTCCTATTCCTCCTCTCAGCAACACCGTTTTGTTGAGGAGTTATGGGAACACTATATTGTCTGGCAGTCCCTTTTGAGTTACAGAATGAGTCAAGAACGAAGTTCTTAAACTCAGTCCCTTGATCACTTCTAATTATTTTAACCTTTTGATCAATTGATTTTCTATTTTAAGAATAAAAATTTTTAATGTTTTAGCAATTTCATCTTTAGTTCTTAAAAAGAATACCCATGTAAATCTTGTAAAATCATCAACTATCACAAGGCAATATGATTTCCTTCCAATTCTCATTATACTTGTGGGACCAAAAAGATCCATGTGCAATAAGTGCAATGGAGTAGTGATAGAGTTAACACATTTGGATTTATGAGATGTCTTGTGTTGTTTTCCTTTCAGGCATGCAACACAGTTGTCTTTGCAGAAAAACTCCTTTTTAGGCAAACCATGTACAAATTATTTTTAGCCAATTTATTCATTGTCTTAAAATTTACATGACACATACGTTTATGCCACAGTGTTGACTCATCACTGTCAGCTTTGGAAAGAAGCATGATACTTCACCCATTGGGGAAGCATTGTTCATATCAAGCTTATACATATCCCCTTTCCTGGGAGATCTAAGAAGCACCAATTCCAGAGGAATTGTCATCCCTGGTTTGAGGATAATGCACTCATGTTTTGTGAAAAGCATTTGGTGCTTTTGATCACAGAATTGAGAAACACTTAACAGATTGTGTTCAAGCTGTTTGACAAAGTTAACTTTATCAACTTTTAATTTACCATTGGATATACTCCCTCTGCCAGAAATATATCCTCGGCCTCACCTCCAAACTAGACAGGACCTCCATCATAATGTTGAAATTGTTGAAGGAGAGATCTGTTCCCTGTCATGTGCCTGGAGCATCCACTATCTACAATCCAAATGTTGTTATTCTTGTCATATGGATGTCCCTGCACATAAGATGAGATGATTAGTTTTGATTGGAAACCCAAGCTTTATTAGTCTTGGGTTCTTCCAAAGATAATGACATAATTGAACCAAAATTTATGCATGGGGGTTCAATGGATGTCTTTGAAGAAGAGGTTTGGGCTACAACATCTTCCTTGATCTTCCATTCCATCCCTTGGTTGATCATGGAGGATGAGCTTTTGAAGCTTTTGTAACTTGGCATTCTTCCGAAGCTTCTTTCTTTTTGAAAGAAGCCTTCACCACCTTTTCTTCCGAAGCAGTCTTCTTCTGGGATGGTTTCAAGGGGACTCTTTTGGTCTTCTAAGTCTTGATAGCTTTAGCTTCCGAAGCCTTTTTCCTTTAGAAAGAAGAATCTTCTTCCGAGAGCAGCCTTGCTTCGAAAACAAGCTTTCCTTTTTTCATCACTTGAACCATTTGGTATGGTCCAAATAAGAAACCTTCCCTGACTCCTTCCTTTTTAACATTATTTTCATAATGTGTGTTAGCAGGATTGTAGTAACAATCTTTGGCCATGTGGTTTTACAGACCACACATTATGCATGCAATGTTAATCTTTTTGGGATTTGAGGATTACTGTTTCTTGTTCTTTTTATCTTCATCAGCAACTTTTCCCTTTAATTTCTGATCCTTTGGTAGGACAGGGGTACTGGTACTACACCCCTTTCCTGAATCAGAGTTTCCAACCACCTGGAATCCAACTGATATGAATATACCCTTTTGCTTTGGGTCTATCTTTAGCTTGGACTCAGCCACTTTCTTGGCAGTTTTTATGGCTGCCTTAGCTCTGCTTCTTCTAGCTTTGGTGGTCAGGGTTTGATCATCATTGGTAGGGGAGGGCATAATTACCTGGTTCTTCCCTGTGATGGTCTCCATAGTTGTATCCTTCTTTGACTCATGAGAAGGTGGGTTAGCAGATGGAACCTCTTGCTCTTCAGTACCACACCTTGGTTGTCTTATAGACTCATAAGAGTGTGGTGGAGCAATTTCATTGGTTCCCAACCCTCCTTTGTTTTGGTAACAAAGTTTTGAGTAAGAGGATGATGCAAGAATGGCTTGGAAGTTTTGCTCAGAAATAACATACTTCCTGGCTTGAGCCTCAGCTATGACAAGCTGGGCTTGAGCCTCAGTCAATTTGGATATTAAATCCTTTATCTGAGTCTTATAGTTTGTGTGTTCATGTTTTAATAGGGACACAGTTTTCTCTAACTCCTCAATTTTTCTTTGGTAGTCAGATTCAGCTCTTTTAAAGTCAGATTTCAAAACATTTAAAGACTCAATATCAGATTTAATCTCCATATTGTAGTCCTGATACAATTTAACCTTAGCAATACAGGCAGGAGTACAGAGATGTTCATATACCTTATTTGCATCTGTTCCAGCCACGAGTGCTTGAGCAGGAGTCACATCCTGTACCATGAAGCTCCAGTCAACTTCTTTAGCCATTGCAGCTGTTTCAGTGTACTTTCCGGTGGGCTTTGGTGTAGAGGGATGTGTGGAGGCCTGTGGGGTTCTCGGATTGGACTTGGGAGCCTTGCATTCCCTTGCAAAATGACCAAGTTGGTTACAGTTGTGACATTTGGCCTTGGTTTTGTCAAACCCAAATTTGCTGTTGATTGGGTTCTGGGGAAATTGCCTTCCAGTTTTCTTAAAAAACTTCTTTGCTCTGTAGGTTAGAAGAGCCATTTGTTGGACTATGTCCATGTCATCCGGGCTAAAACACTCTAGATCTCAAAGCAGTATTGATGATCATTTGAGTGTCCACTTCCTGAGACAAAAGCACAGCTATCCTGAAAGGAGCTTTGCTGAGCTTGTTGAGACCTTGGAGTCTCAAGAAATGTGATGTATGGCCCAGAAGAACAAGATGGCTGCTGGGTGTAAGTCAGGTATTGTTGAGGCTGGGAGATTCCTAAGCCTTCAGCAACCATTAAGGCGTTGCTAGCAGGAAGACTCAAGGGTCTGCTTGTCTGATGACCCCTCTTACTTTCCATTTCCAAACGGTATCCATCAAGGATCCCATAGAGTTCGGTCATGGTGAGTGTATTCAAATTTTCTGTTCTCTTGATAAAGACACAGTAGAATGTCCACTCATTGGGTAATGCACTCATGAACTTTCTTGTAAGGTCTTTGAGTTCATGAGCAATTTCCACAGATTGAAAGGAAGAAATGAGATCCATGTACCTAAAATATTGCTAGCTAAGAGTCTCTCCAGCAACATGGGTGAAGTTCTCGAACTGCTGCTTCAGTGAGTCCTTCTTAGAGTCATTTGAGCTTGAGTACATTTGAGCAAGCGCATCAAATAGTTCTTTGGCAGACTTGCAATGCTCAAACCCCACCATGATAGAGTTTGGAATTGCAGTCATGTGAACAGTCATAGCGTTGCTGTCAATGTCAAGCTTCTTCCTGTCCTCATCAGAATAATCTTCAACAGCTTTCTCGATCATGGCACCATTTCCACCAGCTACTTTTGGCTTATACGGGCCATTGACAATGGATTGCCACATTTTGTTGTCTTGATATCTGATGAAGCCTTCCATTCTTCTGCTCCAGGACCTGAAGTTTTCAGGGGTGATGATGGGTGCTTTGGTCATCGTCCCCCTCTACTTCATATTTGATAGGGCCATTTTGAGTGAGGTATAAGGAGGAGTGAAAAACAGGTGATTAGGATGGTAAGATCTCACAATCAAGAGCCTAAAAAGCTCTGATACCAATTGCAGGATCGGGTTTGTCACTTAGACACTTGGATTTCTCTCAAACTCACTTATAGAAACACTTAATTCAGATGAAGTAAAGTCTTTTACAAGAGTTGATAATAATATAATAAGTAGTAAAGGAACACACATAAATAAATTTTCAAGGCACTTGTATATATTACTTCTCAACTCAAGATATTACAAGACTCTTAGATAAAGTATTATCTAAGATATGGTAGTCATGACATGTCCATGACTTACCTTTTGTTACCAACTAAAGATGGCAACTGTGCTAACATAAAAAGGTAAATAGTGGATTAAAGTATGGTCAATGCATGGCTTTTGAGAAAACGCCATGCAGTATCTCAAAGATTTGCAGCGGAGTGTCAGGAAGACCATACTTACGTCCACTGGATAATAGCAGTGATTTCCGAAGGTAAGTTGGCTTCGGAAGAACAAGTTCTTCCTAAGCCACTTATACTTCAGAAGAGGCTTCTATACTTCGAGGCTTAAGGACTTCTGTACTTCGGAAGTTGACTTCAGATCTTTCTTTCTAAGTCTTGAACTTCGGAAGTAGGTTCTTTGTCTTCGGAAGCTGGAACTTTTCCTTCGGAAGTAAGTTTTACACTTTGTCTTCGGAAGAGCTCCTTTTTCGTTCGGAAGTTCCACACTTAGCTTCGGAAGTCCTTTATTGTTGTACCAAAATCTTCTAAGTGACTTGGTTTTGGTTGCACCAGCCTTTCTAGATCCAACACCTTCTTTAAACCATAGAAAGTTGTTGTGTATATCTTCAACAATACATAGACCGAAACCTATTTCTAAGCATCTTGCCTTTGTATTTTGGGTTCTCCCTAAAATAATTATTCATAAGAACATTATTAGGCCCAACAAGATCACATTTCAAGATCTTTTTTCTTGAACTTTCAGCTACATCAATGTGTTCAACAAGAAGACTAAAAAATTCCAACCATCGGACTCTGAGCTATCCGAAGATGAAGATGGGATAAAGAAATCACAGATGATTTTTATAGAGATGGAAATGAGTAGAAGAGAAGTTTAAGATTGGTCTGTATGTGTTCACTAATGCAAGACTCCTTTAAATATTTATGTATTGTAACTTTGAATTTACTTATATTTATGTTATCCATGAATCTATACTTATACAAAAATCCTTAGTTGTTGCTTTCAATTATGTCATTTGTCATTACGCAAGACTTATGTTGCTCACATGAATGCAAGACTTATTTTGTTTGCTATTACGCGAGACTTCTATGTCGATGCTTGAACACGCCAAGACACTTTGCTTGTAAGACTCCTTTATCATAGTTTTTCCTTCACAATTGTGCTTTAATGGGGTAACTATTCTTGAAATATTATTCAATTTTCTAATATTTTCACATGTGAAACTATGTATTTAGGTCGTCCATGTCTTTCTTTACTTTAGCTTTCTTGAACTGTGGTTATCTTTATCTTTTGATCATACTTTACTTAACTGGAGTTTATCTGTACTTTACTTTAGCACTTTATCATGTTATATTATGTATTACTTTAGCACTTTGTATTTTGCTTTAACTATTCAAACTATTGCATTCTATTTCTTTATTACATAAGTGTAAACCATTTGCTTGTGGAGGCATTTCTATAGTTATGGAGGTTTTATCTTGGATGTGAAAGTTATACCTCAATTACAATGATAATACTTAAGTTACAAAGGTAATAACTCAGATGCAAAGGCACCGAGTTAGTTACGAGGACTTTGCATATAAATAGCTAGGCAAGGCGAAATAAAGAGGCTAGGTTCTATCTGGAGAGTACGCCACTTATGAAGGATAAAATACTTAAGGAGGAACTACCACTTATGAAGACTTAATCTTGAATTTTCACAAGTCTAGTTTGTTACGGATGTGAACTCTACTTTGAATGTTATGAAATAATTGAAGGATCCTATTAAGTTGGTGTCACTAAAACCCCTCTTACAGAGGTTATACTTCTGTTATGAAGGCTATAAGGTTTCATGTAAGGCTTATGCAATCCAAAACATCCAAAGTCTATCCTGCATGCATGCAAAGAAGTACTAAGTAGAATGCTTCGGAAGTTTCACACTATGACTTAGAAAATATTCTAAGTGTGAAATCTTCTGAAGCCAAGACCAACATCTTTTGAAACCAAATATGAAGTCTTCCGAAGCTTCAGAGACAAAGTCTTCCAAAACCAACTCATGAAGACAGATGTCTTCCGAAGACTATTGAGTACATACTTTATCTGATGTACCTTTACCATAAAGCTGGACCACCTTTCCGCTACAACTCTGTTTGACTCACCAACTTTCACAAATTGGTGAAAGATCCATGTTTTTGGTAACTGTACATTGAGCTCTTGAGTTTGTTTCTTTCTACTTTATGTACTTTTATCTTTTTGTAATATATTAGAATGTGAGCTATAGCATGTCATAATCACTAGTCAAAAGACAATCTGCCTTTTGACTCTACATTAATTTTGTTGTTGTCTAGATCATGTATCCAGCTGGCCTTCAAAGTATGACCGGTTGTAGGATGTAGTATAAAGTATCTCAGGTCCCTTGTATCTTTCTGTATGCTTTGTAACTCTTGTAAGGAACTTGAGAGCAATGCACAACATTCTTGAAAACCAAACACTTGTGTTATCTTGTTCTTGTTCTGTCTCTTTATTATTTGTGTTTCATTGTATCAAAGAGAAACTGGTTACTAGTTCCCTATTTGATTTGTTAAGTATTCTAAATCACTCTCCTCATTGTGTGTTGTATTGTAAGTGACCATCCCTCAAACAGTCCTGCAATTGGTATCAGAGCATTCTAGGCTCTTGATTTTAAGATCTCACCATCTTAAGATCCCTCACACACACAAAATACTTAACATCTTAAATGGTAGCTATCACTAAAGCTACTCCTGAAGACTTTAACACTTGGTGCCAAAGAATGGAAGGTTTTATCAAGTCACAAGACTCCAGGATGTGGGAATTTGTTGTCTCAGGACCTTACATACCAAGCACCTCTTTAGTTGCTGCTAGGGTTGGTATGGTTCTAAAGGCTATAGCTGACTACTTTGATGAAGACATGAATAGAGTAGTGATTGATTAGAAGGCCATGATAGCCCTTCAAACTGCTCTTCCAAACTCCATATACAGAGGCTTCAAAAAGTGCAAACAGCTAAGCAGTTGTGGGATGCACTGAAGCTGATGTATAAGGGGTCTACTAAAGCCAAGGAGAACAAGAAGGATCTCCTGAAGTGGCAGTTTGAAAACTTCACCTTTAAAACAAGTGAAACCATGACTCAACAATACTTCTGGTATGTTGAGATTGTGGACACTCTAGTGGATGTTAGAGTGACTCTTGAAAACAGAAAATGGACACATTATTGTGTTGTTATCAAGAGGATTGAGAACCTTAAAACTCATTTTGACTGAGTTGTATGGTATTCTTAGTGGATACCAGATGGAGATGAACTTGCAAGGTTCATCTGGTAAGTCCAACAATCAAATGAGTTCAGCTCTGCATGTGACCGAGAGGGATATCATAGAACCTCAACATCATCTTATATGCTACCCTGAAAACTCATAAAAAGGTCTTTTCATCACCTTCCCGGAGACACCTAGAGAAAGCTACACTGAAGAAAGCCCATTCTAAGAGACAAGCTCTTCACATGCCTTTTTTTCCTCTGATGAAAGCACATGCAACTTTCTATTCACCCTTGAAGACATGGACTGTATCTATCCAGATGATCTAGAGTACATGGAAATAGTCTAGCAGATGGCTCTTCTCACTTACAAAGCCAAGAAGTTCTACAAGAGGATAGGAAGGAAGTTTCCAAGCAATGCAACCAATGGAAAGTTTGGCCTGGACAAAAGCAAAGTCAAGTGTTACATATGTAAATAGATGGTCCACTTTGCAAGGGAGTGCAAGGCACCAAGGACAAATGGTGGCCAAGCACAATCCAGACCAAACTACTCTGAGAAAGCCAACGAGAATGAGAAGCCAAAGCAGCAAGCTGTAGTTGCTATTGAAGAAGGAGGCTTTGACTGGAGCTTTCAGGTGGACGATGCATCTCCAAACCAAGCACTGATGGTTGATCATGATGAAGCAAAGGTATTAGAACATCTCTATACACCTTAATGTATTGCTAAAGTTAATAGATACAAGTCCTACAACTTAACGATGAGATCTGATCTTGAGTCCTTGAATATCTTAAAACCTGATTTCAAAAGAGTTGAAAATGATTATAAGTTAAAGATAGAGGACTTAGAGAAAACCATTTCAATTCTTAAACATGAACATACAAATTACAGGGCTAAAATCAAAGATCTTATCACTTAGTTGACTAAATGCTAGCCTAAGCTTGTGATCAGCAAAGCTAGGGTAGAAAAATATGTTCTTGAAGAAGAGACATTCAAGAAAATTATATCCTCATCCTTGCATGTAAAAGTTTGTTATCAGAATAAGCAAGGACTGGGATCTAGTGAGATAGCTCCTCCTCACATAATCTTGTTTGTAAGATGTCATAGGTGTGTAGCTTGTGAAGATGATCTTCCTCTCATAGATCCTTTGACTGAAGAGGATAATGAAGAGATAGTGAAGAATTCATTTGAGAAGAGTGAAGAAGAGGATTTTAAGAAGGGTCACTATCCTTCTAAGGAGAGTAAGAAGACTAGAATGACCAAGTCTAGGAGAAAGAACTTGATCAGAAGAGCAAAAGAAAAGCAAAGAAGGCTCAATAGATCAAGGCCACCTTCAACTCTAAACAGAAACAAGTTTTTTTTATCTCTGTAGGAATTGAAGTGGTAATGTCTGAAGATACTAACATGAACTCTAGTACCAAGAGTTCTAGTGTAGTATCTACTCATCTCACTAGCAAGAAGAAGGCTGATCAGTTGTCTATCACTGCTGCACAACTTGAACCATCCAACTCCAAAGGGAGTTCTCACCCTAAAAGGACTTCCATTGCATTTGCAAAGATAAAAGTGGATAAGGAAATTGATCAAGTTCAGCCTTGTTTACAAAAAAAGCTCTTAGGAAGAAGAAAATGAAATGTATCATATGTGAGAGTGCCTCTCTTCTTGCTAAGGATTGTCCTTACAATCCAAAAAGTACTCTTCATATGATCAAGAAAGAGACTTCTAAGAGTTCTAAGAAGAAACAAGCTTCGGAAGGAAAATCTGTTTTTTAGAAGCTCCAAAATGAAGATGAAGGTGGGTGGAAAGTTTCCTTCGGAAGAAAATTTGGTCTCGGAAGAAGGGAATACTTCCGAAGCACTGAAGCCTGCTGTAGTGTTAGCAAGATCTTCCGAAGGTCTAGTCATCAAAACTTCCAAAGTTAGTAAAACTTCCAAAGTTAGTAAAACTTCCAAAGTATAGAAGGTCAAGTCTAAGCTTCCAAAGGTGGTGTGGAAGACAAAGAAAGACCAAATGACTGAGATTTCTCCATCAACAACAACAAAAGATCCTCAAAACATGACTATAGGATCTATTACTGTTTCGTTACCTTCAACTTCTTTTGATAAGCCCAAGACCAATAAGGCTTGGGTTTCCAAATGTAACTAATCATCTCTTTTGTGTAGGAACAGTTGAAAACAAACAAGAATGTATGGATCATTGATAGTGTCTGTTTCAGACACATGACATGCAATAGGTCACTACTCCAAAAATTGAAAAGATTGATGGATGACCAGTTTCTTTTGGAAGAGATGCAGGTGGTTACATTACTGGAATGGGCAAGGTCACAAATGGCAAGCTCAATATTGAGAAGGTAAACTTTGTCAATGAGCTTGGATACAATCTTCTGAGTATATCTCAATTTTGTGATAAGAGTCTTAACATGCTCTTTACTGAGCATGAGTGCATTGTTCTCAAGCCCGGAGTGGTCATTCCTCATAAGCAAATCCTGCTTAGAGCCCTCAGGAAAGGAAATATGTATAAGATGTACTTGCAAGAAATATCTCCCTCAGGAGAAGTTTCATGTTTTCTGTCTAAAGCAAATAATGATGAGTCTTTTCTCTGGCATAAAAGAATGTTCCATGTAAACTTTAAGAGCATGAATAATCTAATTAAGAATGGTTTGGTAAATGAAGTTCCTAAGAAAGAGTTTACAAGTGATAACCATTGTGTTGCATGCCTGAAAAAGGAAGCAACACAAGGTATCTCTTAAGCCAAAAGAAAGAAACACCATCACTACTCCCCTACACTTGTTACATAATGATCTCTTTGGCCCCACCAGTGTAATGAGTCTAGGAAGGACCTCTTACTGTTTGGATCACATATGACTTTACAAGATTCACTTGGGTCTTCTTTCTTAGAACTAAGGATAGGACTCCTGAGATTCTAAAGAATTTCATCTTAAAGATTAAGAATCAATGTGATCACAAGGTTAAAACCATAAGATGTGATCAAGGAATTGAGTTCAAGAACCAAATTCTTGATACATTTTATGATGAAAAGGGTATTACAAGACAATATAGTGCTCCCAGACTCCTTAGTAAAATAGGGTTGTTGAGAGGAGAAACAGGACACTGATTAAAGCTGCAAGAACCATATTGTCTGACTCTAAACCACCCATCACCTTCTGGGCAGAGGCTGTCAACGTTGACTTCTATGTGCAAAATAGAGTGTTAGTAGTTAAGACACATGATAAGACTCTTTATGAACTTTAGGACAAGAGAAAACCTTTCATTGGTTTTCTTAGGTCATTTGGATGTCCTTGCACCATCTTGAATACCAAAGATCAAATTGCCAAGTTTGCTGAGACATCAGATGATGGACACTTCATTGGATACTCTTTCTAAGCTAAGGCTTATAGAGTATACAATCTTAGAACCATAATTGTTGAGGAGTTAGCCAATGTGACTTTCACTGAACACATATGGTTCTAGTCTTGATTTGTTATTTGATCTTGATTTAGTTACCAACTTCATTGGGTCAAGTTTCATTTGATAAGTGTACTGATATGGTGAGAGAAACTTCAATGCCAGATCTTAATTTTGCAAATTTAGATTTGTATAAGCAACTTGCTGTGATTCGTTAGCTTAGGATCCACAAGTCTCATCCTATTTCAAACATCATTAGAGATGTTGATTTAGGGGTAAGAACAAGAGGACAAACCTATGATGCAAATGTTTGTCTTCACTCTTGTTTCTTATCTCAGATAGAGCCTAAGAAGATTGATAAGCCTCTCAAGCTATGCAAGAGGAGATGCTTCAATTCAAAAGGCAAAAGGTTTGGAACCTATCTCCTCTTCCTCATGGGAAGACTACTATAGGAACCAAATGTGTTTTTAGGAATAAGAAGGATGATAGAAGAATTATCATAAAAACAAGGCAAGACTAATTGTTCAAGGGTACAAACAAGAAAAAGGAATAGACTACATAGATGTCTTTGCTCATGTAGCAAGACTGGAAGCTGTTAGGATATTCTTAGCTTTTTCTGCATCCAAGCACTTTAAGGTCTACCAACTTGATGTCAAGTGTGCTTTTCTTTATGGGGTGATTGATCAAGAGGTGTATGTCAATCACCACCTAGTTTTGCAGATCCTGATCATCCTAATTATGTTTGCAAGCTTGATAAAGCTCTCTATGGGCTGCACCAAGCACCAAGGAAGTAGTATGAGACTCCATCTCAGTATCTATGCAAACATGAATACATAAGAGGTACTATAGATGGAACTCTCTTCATCAAGGACAAGGAAATGACTTAATGCTAGTTTAAGTATATGTAGATGACATCATCTTTGGTTCTACTAATCCAAAGCTCTGCAAGGACTTTGAGAAGTTGATGAAGGACATTTGAAATAAGTGCCAATTCCTTTCTGGGAATTCAAGTGAAGCAAGTTGAAGATGGAATCTTCATAAGTCGGTCAAAGTATGTTCAGGACATACTTAAGAGGTTCAACATGACTGACTGCAAGGTTGCAAAGACACCCATAGCAAGAAACCACTCCCTTGGGCCTAATCTTGAGGGGGAGTGTGTGAATGAACATCTTTATAGGGCTGTGATTGGGTCTCTTATGTACCTCACTGCTAGCAGGCCTAATATCATGTTTGCTACATGTATTTGTGCAAGATATCAAGCCAATCCCAAGATGTCTCACCTAATCACTGTCAAGAGAATTTTAAGATACCTCAAAGGTGCATCAACCCTTGGTTTTGGTATCCAAAGAATTCTGATTTCAATCTGTATGCATATACAAATAGTGATTTTGGTGGTTACAAAATGACTACAAAATCTACATCAGGGGGGTTGTCATTTCTTTGGTGGAAGGATGGTCTCATAGCAATGCAAGAAGCAATCCTGTGTCTCTACATCAACTGCCGAAGTTGAATACATTGCTGCTGCAAGCTGCTGTGCTCAAGTGCTTTGGATTTAGAATCAAATGCTAGATTACGGATTCAATTTCAAAGAGACTCCCATTCACATGGACAACAACAGTGCTATCTCTATCACAGAGCACATTATGCAACACTCAAGGACAAAACACATCAATTTCAGGTAGTATTTGATTAGAGATAATTTTAAGAAAGGATTAATCAAACTAGTCAACATTAACTCAAATGAATAATATGCTAATACGTTCACCAAGGCTTTTGATGAACAGAGATTCAAATATCTTGTATAAGCTATTGGAATGATTAACTATGAGTAGCTTTTTCTTAAAACTTAATCATATCTTATTTCTAAATTTGTGTGTCCTCTAGTTGTCTATCACCTTCATTAGACCTTGTTTGATTTGGAAGTAAAAATTTTTTTAAAGACGTTTCTTAGATTTTTGAAAAATTCTATTTGGAAGATATGTTTTTACCTTCAAAAGAAATCCAAGTCTTTAAAACAAACAACTATCACAGAGATTTACCTTTTCTTTCTAAACCAACGGTTCCCCTTTTTCTTTATCATCTTCATTTACTCCCAAACCTAAATTCCTAAAATTCTCTGAAATCTCCTTTGTTCTTTTCCTTCACCTCTAATCTTTCTAAAATGGTCAACCTCAATACCAGAAATGAACCAAACTTCTCCATGCAGTTACATAGGCAACACAATCAGGTTGCTCTGTTACACTCTAAAAAAGATCCTTATTTCTTAGAGGTTTGTCGATTTTTGGCTCTATCCAACTATTCCACCTCCCTTACCATTGATCCTATTCTCTATGAGGATCATCTGCTTGATTTTTGGAAGACCTATCAAGAGGTCATTATGGATGGAGAGAAGGCATTGTCTGCTATAATGCAGGGAGGATAATCTTCATCACTCCAACCATCATCAACACCCACCTCCAGCTAGATGATGAGGAAGGTGAATTTTCCTTTCCCAAAGAAGCTATCAATCACTCCTCTGAGTAGATTGGCTATGAAGGAGATTTATCTATCAAGACCTTCAAGAAAGGGTCTCCTCTTAGTGGAAGTACTTACTTCATGTGGTCATCCATAGCTTGTCCAACAAGCATGGGGGCTGGGACCAAATTCCTGAAGATCTCTCCTTCATAGTGCATGGGTTGGTTCAGGGGGTGAAGTTCATGTTCTCTTAGTTTGTTTATACAATTTTCTTGCTAACTTGGAATCCTTAGAGTATTATATGTTTTCTAGATATGTTTAACACATTCTTAACTATGAACTGGGCTCACAGTTAAGGGAAACAGATAAAATTCTTAAATTGGGACGATGAAGCCCGACTTCTTTAAATTTTGAAGAAGCCAATGGTTGGCTTCTCTAGGGTAGAAACAACTCTTGTTCCCAAAATGTTAGATCTCATTGCTCAAGGTGACAACTTAGCAACACAAGCTAGTGTTGAACTTACACCTTCCACCTCTTAACCCCAAAACAACCACAAATAATCCTCACCTACCAGAGAAAATCCAAACGAACCCCTACACAAGCTACTCAGTCTATGTAGGCCCCCATATTACTACCCACACATGAGGAAGTGGACAATGGAGCTCCCACTTCCACTGAGGAGCAAATCACTCCCATCTCTTCAAGAATCAGTGCTGAGGTTTCTCATGCTCAGCCTGATGAGCTCATTAGCCCAATAGCCTTAAGCCTTCACTCTGAGTCTCAACACCAAGTCAACAACTGTCACACCCCCGCTAAGAGCGGAAACACGGGGGCGTAACGAGACGGGAATCGTCATAACACATGGTAAGCGATAGAGATGCAATAATAATAATGATGACAAGCGTGTCATGACAACACCTGACAACAAGGGGACTTGTGTCGTGTTTAGTCAGTATTCACGACAACATAGCCATAAGCATAAACATGATATAATATGAACATAGATAATAACATTGTATGCAATTCCCACAACCTGGGAACAAGTTACAAAGTATAATGTTGTTTGAAATAGATACATCAATTGTTTTCAAAACGAAAAGTTTGGCCCGGAAATGCATCCTAGGGTCTCCACTAAGGCAGCACACCTAGAACCTCAGCTAGCATGATCACCTGAAAAGATATGCTCAAAATGGTCAACAAAATTGTTGGTGAGTTCACAGGTTTAAAGTAAATAAGTAATTGATGCTGTATAAAGTTGTTGTAGAATACTGTGCATACAGTTATAAGTAAGCAAAATCACATGACAAGAGCTTTACAACCAAACCTAATGACGTACACAAAGAATCTTGTCGGAATATATTCACCCAAGGCCGTACCTGGCTATTGTTGGTACTAACTAGTATACCAACACGAGGGTGGGGGTGTCAACCCAGTAGTACTACCAATACCTAACCGTCGGTTCCACACTGGAATTAAATGGTTGTAAGAAAGAACCATAAAGCAGACTCAAGCATGTATCAGATAAGTACCCACAAAACAGTAGCACGTTGATTCCAAGTGTGTAAATTGTATGTATGTTGTACAACATAGAAAACGGGCGAGCATACTTTTCCCCCATGTTCGTAACACGAAACTCACATGTTAAGTGGTAAGTATGAAAGATCGAGATTCCCAACAGTTGTATGCAGAGAACAGTCAACACCTATTGACAGTTATTGTTTAAGCATTAATGACATGTATAAAGCGTATAGTAATGTTTGGTCGGTTCGGGTTGTATCGTTTCGGTCGTGGGTGGCACACACACACAAGCGGACACACGTATCAGATCTTATGTAGATTCAAGTACATATGAGTAGTCGTCATTGCTTATGACATCCAGGAAATGATCTCGTGGTTATGAAAGATAGCACTTGTTAAGTATTTGGAGTTCCAATTGGATTGTCGATAATTGTAAAATGTTAGGTTGTTTTCAATTGAAATAGTATGTGCATGTTGATAACGTTGACTTTAATCTTTGTGGTCAAGCAATGACACTTTTACTGATGTTACCTTATCATCATCAGACGTTCAAGGGGAAATCCACACTCAACATCATCAGTCACGCAACCGGACCAGACGCTCGACTCAACGCTCCATCCGCACGAATCAACCTTCAGTTGTACGAATCAGCTTCATTCGTACGATTGAGTCTTCATTCGCATGGCTGGCATTCAGTCGTACCACACAACACACATTCGCACGACCCAACCTCCATGCACACGAATCAACCCTCAATCGTGCGAATTAGCTACTTTCGTGTGATTGAACCTTCATTCGTGCGATTGGACTCCAGTCGTGCGAAACACGCACAATTGCATACATTCAGTCGGTCACCTGACTCAATCGCACACAAAATTTTTTATACGCATGACTCAATCACATACACTCATTCGCACGCATGACTCAATCGCATACAAACTCACAGTCGCACGACATGCCTAGTCGCACGACATGCCTAGTCGCACAACTCAGTCGGAAGATTGACTTAGCCGCAAGATTAAGTCGCACGACTCACTCAGTCGCATGGCTCAATCTCCTGACAGACCCAGTCGCCTGAACTGCAGAATCGCGACTGTGGTCGGGCTGAGCAGCCCCCGAGCTGCTCTAAACGCGAGTTTTACACCACAAGGACTTCCAGAAACACTCTACAAACATACACAAACATGAAACACAAGCAGAAAGACCTCACACGCACCCACACGACCTCATGTGCTCGGATGAACCCGAGCACCCGGAACCCTAGAAAACACAGCAGTAAAACCAAGCAAAAACGGGTTGAACAAGGTTGTCTACCTACTAGGAACGAGTATACACAATGATACCCAAGATTTGGCAGTGAAAACGCAACAAACGTGACGGTTTTAGGTGCTAGATTGAGAGAGAAAGTGGAGAAAATGTTGAAGGTGAAGAAGATGAGGATGAGGATAAATGGCTGGGAATGGGGTTTATATACCCAGTCCAAGTTTGCAAAATTACAAGTTTAGTCCCTGCACTTAACCCTCGAGTTCCCCAAAATTTGTTTCGGTTGATTACGATCTTAAAATGTTCGTTATATTAAGGTTAAAAGCGTGTCTAATGGCATTTGATAGTCTAAAATGGTTTTATTAATGACAATGGTTGAAATTAAAAATGATATATTTGGTGGTATTGGTGATGAAATTTATAAAAGGTTTATGCTTAACACATGTTCTCGGAGGAAGTATAGGCACAAGGGAAAATAAAGCAGACATGATTCCTTAAAGCAGGAGTTCATGAAGAAAAGGAAGAATAATTAAAATATTTCTATGCTTATTTTTGTCGTTCGACGGACCTTAAGGTGACGGATGTCACAACAACCTTCAGGGGAATGTTACCATCCCCGACCTTATTTTAGATCTCAACCAACCAATTCCTAGCCTTGACTTCTATGATGATAAAGACTTGGGTTTCAGTGAGTACCATGAGTCTCTCTATACTTCCCCCACTCAAAAAGAGATGAGTGCTCCTAACTCTCCCCTGTCTAGCGCACATCATCTACCTACCATTGAGGTGGGTCGTCCTGACCTTGTTCAGGAGGTCCATATGGAAGAGGCTCTCACTTTTGCAAGTGATTACATCTTTAATAATTCAACCATGGAAACTCAACCCATTGATACTCCATATGAAGTTGTCAGTGAGCAAAGGAAAATCACCAACAAAGAACATGATGCTGGTGGTGAGACTGAGGACTTTGGTCCAATTATCTCATCTCCTAATGAATCTTCTAATGAGGATGAGGGTAATATGAGACTAAAGGTGCAAAAATTGTCAAAAACTTGCACCTATTTAGTCTCTAAGGTTAGTCACTTGGAATCTCAGGTGACTACCTTACAAAATAGGGTAGCAACTTGAGATATCTTATCTCAAGGAGCAACTAGCTGATAGACCTTTAAGAGGGGCTTATTCGTGAACACAAGAACTGTGAATATGATTGACCTAACTTCTAGCTCACCAATGCAAGAGGTTGATGCTACCAAAAAATGGGAGAAAGTCATTACAATCACAGAATTTGGGAGTTCTTCACAGAGCATGGACTTTGAGGACTCACCATCCTCACTTGCAATTGTTAATTGTTAGGATCAGTGATCTACGTTTGATTGATTAGAGAGTATAGCAGCGGAATTCTAACAATGAATTAGCCAATTCACAAGAACAAAAGGATATTCGATGTAAGAACAAAAACGGTTATAGATAGAGATAATTTTGCAGATAAATTTCATTCAATATTCGCTTTCGTGGTAACAGAATGTCACACTTACAATTAGGTCGACACCTCTTATATAAGAGATGTGACGTCTGCTGATGTCCCTTGATAGTGACATCTAACAGAATTTATCACAAACTACTGATAGTTAACACAACTACTGAAGATGTCAAACAACTGACATCTTCTTACAAAAATACTAAGTGTTAACTATTATTACAACTACTGAAAAACATAAAACTACTGACGAGCACAACAACTGAAGAAGTATTCTTCAGCTGTTGTGTCAAACTACTGAAACAATAACAACTGAAGAACATACTCTTCAGTTGTTTTACAAATACTGAAACAAGAAACTACTGAAAGGTAAACCATCACAACTACTGAAGAAGACCTCTTCAGCTGTTGTGACAACATATGATACTTTGGTCTTCAGTACTTGTGTCTTCAGACTTTGTCTTCAGCACTTGTGTCTTCAGACTTTGTCTTCAGCACTTGTGTCTTCAGACTTTGTCTTCAGCACTTGTGTCTTCAGACTTTGTCTTCAGCACTTGTGTCTTCAGACTTTGTCTTCAGCACTTGTGTCTTCAACTTTGTAATCAGCTGTTGTCTTCAGCTGTTGTGGTCTTCAGTAGTTGTTGTGATGCTGTAGGACTTAAAGGTTTTTCTGATCCGGCTCATTGGTTCTTTGGTCAACAAACTCCCCCTGAACCAATGCAGCCAAAACCTTTAACTTTATTGAGGTCCCACTTATTGTTGGCAGAATGGTTGGTCTTTTTCCTTCTTGATCAGTTATGAAGATGACCCATATAAGCACTGGCCTACGAAGAAATCTCAGAGATCTGTTTGGCAAGGTATGAATGGGAACTCTGTTTTGGGGAACTGGACACAGAGTTGTTACCCCATTCATGAGATATACTTCCCCATGATGAGTCTGTACGACTCTCAAACATAGGCCTCAAGGAGAACAACCTGTCCTCCTTGGAGAGTTCTTCTACTCCTCCTTCAAAGAAGAACTCTAGACCATAGTACTCAGATAAGTACTTTACAGTCCTGCCATTCTTCAACTCCACAGTAGTTATCTCCCTATAGACAAATTCATCAGGATGAGTGCCCTCAAGAAGTAACTGGAGCTCATTCTTCTTAATGTCTTCAAGCTTCTTATATAATAACCCCTTTTTGATCATCTTGTTTTCCAGTAGGCTTGAGGGGTCATTTTTGATTGATGAGCCTTCTTGAATTCATCGATTATTTCCCAGGGTGAGACTACAATGGCCAACATGATTGTAGAGTCTATTGTTTTTCTAACCTGGCCATTGTATCTATGTGGAATGGATCTTTTGTGGATTCTAGAACTCACCTTGGGGTCTGGCCATACTCTCACTCTCTCCTTTTGATACTGAAATGTGTGTCTGAGAGTGTACAGCCTCTGAGCATGCCCTTTCATGGCTTGTATAGATGATGACTGAGGAAATTCCTTGTCAACCATCTTCAGTAGTTGCTCATCGTGCTGCTTCTGTTGTTCTTCATATTCTATTTTGACTCTATTCGTTTCCCTTTGTGATTCAGGTGTGATCATGAGTTGACTCCTGGGTTCTGGTAGCCTTAGAACAGCAGAGAGTGGCAGACTATCATCTTCATCCTCTTCTTCTTCATCTTTTCTATCCTCAACACCCTTCTCCTCCTTCTAGGTGCATCACTGGATGATGGTTGGGTTGGTTTTTGTGGTAAAGGAATTGGTTTTGAAGGTGAGGATGTTTGGATTTGGGTTTTGAGATTGGTTTGGAGATTTGAGGGATAGGCTGTTTTTGAGTGGGTGATTGGGAAGGTTGTTCAAGCATTTTGGTTGTGAGTTTGGCTTTTGTGAGTCTTGCCATTTCAAACCTTTTTCCAACCCCAGCCTCATCAAGTGCTTCAATGATTATCCCCTTATGAAATTGCTCAGATAACAGATTCTGGTGGCTATAGCCAGAATGCTGTCTCTGGTCCATGAACGAATCTCCATCAGTGATCTTCCTAAGTATTTGGCTATGAATCGAATCATGATCTCCAATCTCTCTTTCTCCAGCACATTGTACCCAGCCCATCTGTTTTGAATTTCCTCTACTTCCAAACTCCTGATCTCACTGTCTAGTGTGGCTGTATCAAAGCCTTGCTTGAAGAGTTGCTCAATGATTTTGTCCATGGATCGGCTGTGTGTTTCATCTGCATCTTTTACCAGCTCTTCCAAGGATTTTTCTTCAGCATTCGATTGATCACCAGCACTTTTCTTTCTTTTGTAAGTGATCAGTTGTTGTTCCTTTTCCTTTTCCAACTCCTTGGTTTTCTCTTGTGCCTTCTCATCCTTAGTTCTTTTTTTTTCTTTTCTTTCACTGCAGTACTCTCCCCTTTTTGGATGCATTGGTGGCAGGGGTTTGTACCGCAGAAAGTTTCTTGTGCACAGCATCATCAATGAGTGGTTGTAGACTTGAGGAGATCCTCTTATCAATGGCTTTATAAACAATGTCATTGATGATGGGAGTGATGAGAGGTAGGGATTATTGGAATACAGCAACCATCTGCTCAGGAGGGTTCTGTCCTGGAGAGATAGTGCCAAAAGCAGAGGCTGGAGGCTCAGTGAAGTGAGAGGGTAAAGTGTTTGGGGGACCTTCAAATGAAGGTGCCATATGTGGGTTGGTGGGGGCAGATGGACTTACATCCTAAGACTTCTTGGCAAGCAGTTCTTGTAGTCTGCTTACCTCAGCCTCCAGGATGGTGTTGTGGGCTAGAACGTCATACAAAAAGCCCAGGTCATCATCAGCAGATGCTGAATCACCTGACCTCCTGCTTGTCGCAGGATGTACATGCACTGGATGTAGACCAGTTTTAGCATGTGCCCCTTGGTCTTGGAACTGGGGACTTCCAGCCTCAGGACTGTGTCCTTCATCAGCTGTTGCCTCTAGTGAGGTCTTAGCTATGTTACCAGCCTCATTCTGATCATGTGCTGATTCAGAAGAGGTGGCAGCCTCACTAGATGTTCTAATCTCCCTATCTACACCAGGAGATAGAATTGTAAACCCCGGTGCTGTGGGTTGTTAGAAGCATGGTGATCGTCTTCCTCAATATCTGTGGTTCTCCCCTTTGTTGGTGGTTGTTGGGGAGGAGGAGAGGCATGCAACTGAGTCAGCACGTTTGCAATGATTATGGTTGGACTTTGGGGGGCGGTTGCATGGGGAGATGGGGTAAAAGCAGTGTGCACCTGGGGAGGATGGTGCTCTTTAATGGCAATCTCCTCAAGTGAGGAAGATCCCAGATGTGTGGGTACCCCTGTGGTGGCTGCAGGCTCCTTTTGAGAGGAATCCTGAGCGGCTGTGGCTGGTAGAGTCTCTGGACTGCTGGGGGGTTTAAGCCAGCAAGTATATCCTGCCTGGTGGTACAGGAGCATCTTCAGGGGACTCATCTCCCTGAATAGCTGTTTTGGGGTGTTTTGGTTTTGGTTTAGTGGGGACTTTGGTTCTGGTGGTGGAAGCTGTGGGTTCCCTGTGCTTGGGCTTTAGCATTCGGGCAGCTTCTTTGAGAGTAAGGTCTGAGTTGTGCCTGGAGTATACCTCAGCCAAAACAGCTGGTGCAGGGACTCCAAGGCCAACAAGGCCATCAGATTTTAATTCATCTAAAATAATGGCCATCAGAAACCTGGATATAATGGCCATCGGTTTGCCGCAGGTTTCTGAGCCAAGTTCTTTATTTCTAGAAACACGATTTCAGAAAAATTTAGCGTTGGTGTTCTAGAATAGAATACAATACCTGTTGCCATTGGGATGACATTTGATCCCAAGAAGATGTCTTGGAGGCTAAGCAGACATTTACCATGTGAAAAATAAATTTCTCAGCGTCATGAAAATGTTTCTTAGAATGGTTGTAGCCCGAAGATCACCTTCATACCCATGATTGATAAAGGACATATCTGTTGCGCCTTTGGGTATTCAGTCACAGCGGTGGAGTCGTGTAAGTGTAATGCCTGACGAATGATGTCGGCTGTAACGACCACTGGTTTCTGGTTGACAAGGGACCGAACAGAGATTTGGCCGGTAGACTCATCAGTATGAACAAAAGCATTTGACCAGAATTGACTGAGGGATTCAGGGTAGATGGTTGGATTCAAGAGAAAGGCTGTGCGATATGGGGAATCCACCATTAAGTCAATGGCATTATCATCTTTGTTCCAGAAAGCCGACTTGGTAAGGTAAGCAACGCAGTTATGTCGTGGTTTCAGACTCATGGTCGCCATGTTTGAGAGAGAGAAGCTCAGAAAATAACGGCTAATGAAACATTAGAGAAGAGGACATGTATTTATAGGGTAGGGGTGAGAAAGAGACTGAAGGGTTTAGTGTTAGTCATCAGTAGTTTTAAACCGACTGTTGACATGGTATTACCCTTTCAGACGTTGAAACGGCTGAAGTCGTGGTTTTAGGCATCAGCAGTTAGAAAACTACTGAAGACCATGGTTTTGACTTCAGATGATGAAACAACTGAGGACTTGGTGTTTGTCATCAGTAGTTTTGAAACTACTGAAGACAGTGGTTTTGTCATCAGTTGTTGTAAACAGCTGAAGACTTGGTGTTAGTCATCAGTAGTTATAAAACTACTGAAGACATGGTTTTGCTTCAGTTGTTTAGAATGAAATAGCAGTTGTAGAAACAACTGAAGAGAAAGTTCTCTTAAGTAGTTTTCGTCAATTCATAGCCTTTCAGCTGTTTCATACTGTCCTCAACACTTACTCATCAGACTTTGCATCTGCTTTTCAGGTGTTTCATAGGACGTCAGTACTTATCTGTTTGTACTGATTTCAGTAGTTGTAACTACATCAGTAGTTGTAACTACATCAGTGGTTTAGAACAGATAAAGTACTTCAGTACTTGTGAGGCATTTAGCCGTCAGTAGTTATAAAAACTACTGAAGGTGAAAGAACTCATCAGTACTTATATGTGACATGGTTACCAATGATCACCAGTAATTATTACTGAAATCATCAGCAGTTGTCACTTATTCTAGCTGCAGCATACCAAGCCTTAACACAAGGGTTTGGAAAGTAGAACTATCCAAAGGCTTAGTAAAAATATTCTAAATCTCATCAGCACTAGGCACAAACTTAGGATCAATCAGACCTTTTTCAAAACAATCCAGAATAAAGTGATGTCTGATCTCTATATGTTTGGTCCTAGAGTGCTGGACAGGATTTTTGACAATACACAGAGCTGAAGCACTATCAATTAATAATGGAGTCTTAGTCTCTGTAATGCCATAATCCAGAAGTTGGTTCTGAAGCCAGAGTACCTGAGAAGTACAACTTGCAGCAGCAATGTACTCGGCTTCAGCAGTTGATGTAGCAATAGATGTTTGTTTCTTCTTACTCTGCCAAGAAATCAAACAGTTGCCTAGGAATTGACAACCACCAGAAGTTGACTTTCTAGTTAACTTGCACCCGCATAGTCACTATCTGAAAAAGCAACTAATTTGCAAGAGTGTCCAGTGGAATACCATAAACCCAGAGATTATGTACCTTGCAAATATCTAAAGATCTCTTGACTGCAATCAAATGAGACTCTTTAGGAGCAGCCTGTAATCTAGCACAAACACATGTAGCAAACATATATCTGGTCTAGAAGCTGTTAAATACATCAAGGACCCAATCATACATCTGTAAAGTGTTTCATCAACAGCTTTACCTTCTGATCTGCATCCAGTTGTGTGGTGTTGCACATGGGAGTAGAACAGGGCTTACAGTTTTGTAAATCAAACTTATTCAAAGATCTTTTGTATATTTTGACTGATGAATAAAGGTTCCATCAGCCTTTTGTTTAATTTGCAAGCCTAGAAAGAACTGTAATTCTCCCATTGCACTCATTTCAAACCTCTTTTTCATTAATGTAAAATATCACACAACTGGGGATCAGAGGATGCAAAAATGATATCATCAACATAAATCTGAACAAGTAGCTTATGCTGATCCACCTTCTTAATAAACAATGTTTTATCAATGGAGCCTCTAGTGAAATTATTCTTAGAAGAAAAGTGGAAAGTGTCTCATACCAGGCTCTAGGAGCTTGTTTCAACCCATAAAGAGCCTTATCAAGTTATACACCCATTCAGGATGTTTATTATCCTCAAACCTGGTGGTTGACACACATAAACTTCTTCCTTTATTTTACCATGTAGAAATGCACTTTTGACATCCATTTGAAAAACTTTAAGATTGTGGAATGCAGCATAGGCTAAAAACAATCTGATTGCCTCTAGTCTGGTTACAGGGGCAAAGGTTTCATCATAGTCAATACCTTCTTCTTGTGAAAACCCCTGTACAACCAATCTAGCCTTGTTCTAACAATAAGCCCATTTTCATCAGTTTTATTCTTAAACACCCATTTAGTGCCTATTGCACACTTACCTGGGGGAAGAGGAACCAGTTCCCACACTTGCTGTTTCTTGAACTGAAGTACTCAAGCTGCATGGCTTCAACCCATCCATTGTCTCTCAAAGCAACATGGTAGTTCTTTGGCTCTAGCTGACTGATGAAGAGAGCATAGAAGCAGAAGTTAGACAATTGACTTCTTGTTGAAACACCAGCATTGATATCACCAATAATCTGAGACATTGGGTGATTCTTTAGTTCTTGATAACAATGAGATCTGTGCAAGTGTTTGTAGGACCTTCAAGCAGCACAGATTTGATGCAGACTCTTGAAACCAAGAATTAGATGGTAACTCAAAAGATGTAGAGGAATCAGAGATCTCATCAGCATTTGTTGTGGATGGAACTGCTGAAGCTACAGGAACATCAAATTTAGAAGAAACAGGCAGTTGGTCACTAAACTTGAATAGGTGAGTATTGATATTATCATCATCATCATCAATACCACCAGATGGAAGACATGCTGCAGAAGATGATTTATCCACATGATCTGCAACAGCTGGAGGTTGATAAGGAAATATTGCAGTATGTCCAAATCAAACAACTCCACAGGGTTTTGTGGATCTTGTCCATAGGAGATTAATTAAACTTCACATGCAAAGTCTCTTCAACTATCTTTGTTCTGCAGTTGAAGACTCTGTATGCCTTGCAAGTAGATGAATAACCAACAAAATACCCTGCATCCACCTTAGGATCAATTTTTGGAGTTGATCCTTTGTGTTGAGAATAAAACAGGGACACCCAAATGCTTTGAAAAATGAAATTAGAGGATCCAAGTGATGGAGAACTTCATATGGAGTCTTCATCAACCTCTGATTTACTAAGACTCTATTCTGCACATAGCAAGCTATGTTAACAGCTTCAGCCCAAAAGGTCAGTGGCAAACCAGAGTCAGCCAGCATGGACCTTGCAGCTTCAATTAGGGTCCTATTCTTCCTCTCCACTACTCCATTTTGTTCTGTAGTCCGTGGTATGCTAAACTTCCTTTTGATTCCCTTTGAAAGATAGAAGTCATCAAGTGTATGGTTTCTGAATTCAGTTCCAATGTCACTCCTAATACACTTGACTGGAAGGGAATACTGCTTCTCAACATACAACACAAAGTGAATAATCTTCTGAGCAACCTCATCCTTTGAATGTAGAAAGAAAGTCCATACAAATCTGGAGTAATCATCCACAATTACCAGACAGTATTTCTTCTTTGCCATGCTCATCACTCTCACAGGACCAAATAGATCCATATGCAGTAATTGCAAGCAGGCAGTGGACTTAGGCTCTTCAATATGAGGGAATGAGACTTTGTGTTGTTTTCCTTTTAAACAAGCAGTGCAGGTTTCATCACAGTGGAACTCCTTTATTGGTAAGCCTCTAACTAAACTATTGTGGATTAGCTGATTCATGTTTTTGAAATTAACATGACCCAGCCTTCTGTAGCACAGTTTAGATTCTTGAGAAGAGGCTTTGGAAAATAGGCAAGGATTGCCTCTGAGATCTATTTTCTTGGAAAGATCTAAGGCATACACTCTTCCTGTCCTGTTGGCTCTCAGGAGAGTGTGATCATCCAACACCTTATCAATCAAATGCAGAACTTTGGATGACAGAATCCTACAGTTCTGACTGGTGAAAAGAGCAACATGGCCTTTATCACACATTTGACTGACACTCAAGAGATTGTACTTGAGATTTTCCACATGATTAACATCATCAAACTTTATTTCTCCATTGGAGACAAAGCCGTTCCAATGATGTAACCCCTAGCATCATTGCCAAAAGAAACAAACCCCTTCTTTCCTTGAGAGTAGTCATGAAGAAGAGAGCTGTTCCCAGTCATGTGCATAGATCCCCCACTGTCTACATACCAGATGCTACTTTGGCATGTTGAAGAACCATGCAATTATAAACAATCAGTTAGTTTTGGAGACCAAACCTTTTTGGTTTTGGGCCTGGTCTCATCAACAGATGGTAAACTAACAGGTTTGTTGAAAACAACAGCCTGAGAGGAAGAAGATGGTGAAGAAGAGGAATCCTTTGGCTTGGACCTCCTTTTCTGTGGTTTCAACATAGGAACATCTAATTGGTTAAATCTTCCCAATAGATGTTGAACCATCATAACCAGCTGTGTCTGATTTTGTGATAAAGCTTTCAGCTCATCAGACACATTGCCAGTGGAGTTTGATAAGTTCCTATGTTGCACCTTCTTCTTTTGAGCATTCTCAGCTGTCACCTGTTTAACCCCTTCCTTTTTAGATTTCTTTATGGACTTAAGGGTTACAGGATTTGATGTTGCTGAAACAAATGTGGTCTCAAACTCAGTTTTCATTTTAACCATTTTGTCTTTAATTTCCTCTTTATGTTTGAGTTTGGATCCTCTTTTGTACCAGCAATCATCTGTAAGATGATTGAACAAGCCACATACTTCACATGGTTTCTTCTTCATCTTATGTTGATCATCAACTAAAGAGGATGAAGCAACTGAAGACTTGCTCTTCAGTGCTTTGGAAGCATTGTTTGCTTTCTTGACTTCCTCTTTAGTAGTCTTCAAACTCTTTCTGCTGACAGTTTTCTTCTTTTCAGTACTGGCAGTAGTTGGAGTTTGAACTTCAGGTGTTAAATCTTGCTCTCTAGTCCTTTCAGGACTTTTAGAATTAACTCCTGAGTTGATCAACTCATTGATCATGTGAGTGTCAGCAGTGGAACCATCAACATCAGCTGATAGGTTCTGAGAGGGCTTAGTGCTGACTTCTACTTCTGATAGTGCTGAATCAGAAAGTAGATCACATGATGAAATGGATTGGTATTACTCTCACCATCAGATTCTACCTCTGCTCTGGGAGTAAAATCTGTAGGTGGAGCAGTGTGATTGTAACCAATGCCAAACTTCACATTGGAAGCAGATTGCTTACTAAGAAGCATTTCAAAACCTTTGCATGATTGTACCCATCGATCACACTCTACTGGGTGACTGCAAGGGTTTCTTTGAGATCTTTGTACTTCTCTAGAAGTACCTCTTCCCTAGCCTTATAATCTGTGATTTGGCATTTAAGTTTTTAAATCTCATCATTCTTTTCATTAAGCACAGACTCAAATTCAGCTTTTCTTTTGGAAATTGTTTGTTCTAGCTCAGTGTTCTTGTTAATCAAAGCTACATTTGCTTCTCTAATAGATGCAAATGCTGCTATGCATGTTTCAGAACATAATTTGGCTTTTGCCTCAGAGGATACCTGTGATACCTTTGGTGTAGAGGAATTAGTGGAAGAAGTATCAGCTGAATCCAAAGCCATAAGAGCTAGATTTCTAAAGGGACTGTCACCACCATGTTGACCAGCACCAGTGAACAGTTGTTCATGACCAGACAAATCATCTGGTAAACTGCTCCAGTCAACAATTCCTGGGGTGAAGAAGCTGTGTTGTTGAGGTTGAGTTTGTTGATGAGATTGGGAAGGTTGTGGTTCAGGCAATGCTTGTGGTTGTTGTGTAATTGGAGCTTGAACAGGATTTGGTTGAGTCATATAATAGCAGGGATAAGGATATGACATTTGACCCTGGGGAACAAAGTATGCAGGAGACCTAGGATGTGAATGATGACCAGAAACAGCAGGATGTTGCCCTCTGTTTTGTGGACTAGTACTAGGAAAAGTCACAAAGGGTGCAGAAGAGTTAGATCCAGTTGATCTACACTCTCTTGCAAAGTGTCCCAGCCTTTGGCATTTGTGACACCTCAACTTACTCTTGTCAAAACCAACTTTGGTTTTTCCAGAGAGTCCAGGAAATTTCCTGCCAGTTCTCTTATAGAACTTTTGAGATCTGATATTAATCAATGCCATTTGGCTCAGAATATCCATCTCTTCTAGATCATCATCAGCAATTCCTTTCAAATCATCCATGATGAAGCATAGATTGTCACTATTACTGCCAGAATGACTCTCAATACCAACAAATGCATGATCAGAACTATTTGAAGAGAAATCAATATGCTCATCATAATTGCTTTCAGATGCAGCATATTCTAACTCATGACCAACCAAGGCAGTATTCCCTGGTACAAAGTCATCAGTGAGCTTTCCTGATGAGGACAGTTTCCTCTTCTGCTCTATCTCTCTTTTGAATGTAAGCAGTTTCCCATGAAGTTGGGTGAGAGATAGGCTATCCAGATTTGCACTGGAGCGTATGACAATAGTGTATGTGTCCCATCTCTCAGGCAGTGATCTGAGGAACCTGTTATTCATCTGGCTATTGGTGTATTCCTGTTTCACCATTTTCAGCTCAGAGATCAAGCAGGAAAAACTCTTAAACTGTTGAGTCAGTGTCTCACCCTTTCTATGAGAGAATGTCTCATATTTTTGGGCAAGGATTTCTCTGTTGTTTGCTAAGACCTCATCTGTGCCACCGAATTGTTCCTTCAGGGCATTCCAGAGATCATGAGCAGTTTCATGATGCATAAGCCCTGAATAGATTTCATTAGGCAGTGCCATGGCCAGAATTCCATGGGCTTTAGCATCAATCTCAAACAGTTTCCCTTTGAGTTAGGGAGTTTCGATGTGATTGTGGGAATGGATTGGTTGTCGAAACACGGGGCCAAAATTTTCTGTCGAGACAAGGTAGTGCGAATCCCTATGTCAGACGGGGGAGTACTCAGAATTCAAGGAGAAAGACCGGGGAGAACTTAAAGCTTATTTCCTGCATGAAAGCGCGTCGGAGTTTACGAAAACAGTGCTACTCTTTTCTGGCTCATGTGGTGGAAAAGAAAGAGGAGGAACAGGAATTGAAAAATATCCCTATAGTGCGGGATTACCTAGATGTATTCCCAGATGACTTGTCTGGTTTGCCTCCTCCACGACAGGTGGAATTTCGTATTGATTTGGTTCCTGGAGCTACACCGGTAGCAAAGACACCGTATCGGTTGGCACCGTCTGAAATGCAAGAGTTATCTAGCCAGTTACAGGAACTACTGGAGAAGGGTTTTATTCGGCCGAGTCACTCGCCTTGGGGAGCACCAGTGTTATTCGTCAAGAAGAAGGATGGGTTGTTCCGTATGTGCATCGAATACCGTGAGTTGAACAAATTAACTGTGAAGAATCGGTATCCTCTCCCCAGGATCGACGACCTGTTTGATCAGTTACAAGGAGCTTCGTATTTTTCCAAGATCGACCTTCGGTCTAGATATCACCAACTAAGAGTTTTCGAGGAGGACATACCGAAGACAGCATTTAGAACTCGTTATGGGCACTATGAGTTCTTGGTCATGCCGTTTGGATTGACTAACGCACCAGCTGTGTTCATGGACTTGATGAATCGAGTGTGCAAACCTTACTTGGATAAGTTTGTGATCGTATTCATCGACGACATACTTATCTACTCTCGATCGAAGGAGGACCATGAAGAACACCTTCGGGCAATACTGGAACTGTTAAGAGAAGAGAAACTTTTCGCCAAGTTCTCGAAGTGTGAATTCTGGCTGCGAGAGGTGAAGTTTTTGGGTCATGTGGTTAACAAAGACGGGATTCATGTAGATCCCGGCAAGATCGAAGCGGTAAAGAAATGGGATACACCCCAGACACCTTCAGAGATACGACAGTTCTTAGGATTAGCTGGATACTATCGTCGTTTCATTGCGAACTTTTCAAAGATCGCTCAACCGTTGACATTGCTGACTCAGAAAGACAAGGAGTTTGATTGGGGAGATGCGCAAGAACGGGCGTTCCAAACGCTGAAAGATAAGTTGTGCAATGCACCGATATTGTCCCTCCCGAACGAAACTGATGATTTTGTGGTGTACTGTGATGCTTCGCATCAGGGGTTGGGATGTGTACTAATGCAGAAAGATAAGGTGATCGCCTACGCTTCGCGACAACTTAAGGTGCACGAGAAGAACTACACGACTCATGATCTTGAGTTGGGTGCTGTAGTATTCGCACTTAAGATATGGAGGCATTACCTGTATGGGACCAAATGCATCATATACACAGATCATAAAAGCCTTCAACATATTCTGGACCAGAAGGAACTCAATATGCGACATCGACGTTGGGTAGAGCTTCTTAGTGACTACGATTGTGAAATCCGGTATCATCCGGGGAAAGCTAACGTGGTGGCTGATGCTCTAAGCCGCAAGGAACGCGTGAAACCACTACGTGCTCGAGCTTTGGGATTGACCATTCAAACAAATTTGAAAGATCAGATCCAAATTGCACAAAGTGAAGCGTTGAAAGAAGAAAACCTTGAGGGAGAAGAATTCTGAGGGTTGGATAAACAACTGATGTGCAAGGACGATGGCGTACAGTACTTCGTGGACCGTATATGGGTACCCAAGTGGGGAGGTGTACGTACCTTGGTCATGGATGAAGCACATAAGACACGATATTCTATTCATCCTGGCGCAGACAAGATGTACCACGATCTCAAAGATCTGTACTGGTGGCCAGGCCTGAAGAAAGACATTGCCACATACGTCAGCAGGTGCTTGACATGCTCGAAAGTTAAAGCTGAACATCAGAAACCATCGGGATTATTACAGCAACCTGAAATTCCCGAGTGGAAATGGGAGAATATAGCCATGGATTTCATTACCAAACTCCCTAAAACAAGCAACGGGCATGACTTGATATGGGTCGTAGTGGATCGAATGACGAAATCAGCACACTTCTTGCCAATCCGAAAAGACTGCAAAATGGACAAGTTGGCGAGATTGTACATTAAAGAGGTCGTGACAAGACACGGAGTGCCGGTGCCGATCATCTCCGACCGTGACGGCCGATTCACTTCACGATTTTGGCAAACACTACAGAAAGCAATGGGTACTCGATTAGACATGAGTACCGCCTATCACCCTCAAACAGATGGCCAAAGTGAACGAACCATACAAACGCTAGAAGACATGCTGAGAGCATGTGTAATCGACTTTGGTGGTAGTTGGGATACTCATTTGCCATTGATTGAATTCTCATACAATAACAGCTACCACACCAGCATTGGGTGTGCTCCGTTCGAGGCGTTGTACGGGAGGAAGTGTAGATCACCCGTTTGTTGGGCAGAGATTGGTGAAAGTCAGCTAACAGGCCCAGAGATCATCCAGGAAACAACCGACAAGATCTTCCAAATCAAAGATAGACTGAAAGCCGCTAGAGATCGCCAAAAGAGCTACGCCGACAATCATCGAAAGCCTCTAGAATTCAACGTTGGGGACTGAGTATTACTCAAGGTCTCTCCTTGGAAAGGAGTTGTTCGGTTTGGAAAAAAGGGGAAGTTAGCCCCAAGATACGTTGGACCATTCGAGATTACAGAAAGAATTGGTCCAATGGCTTACCGATTAAGGTTACCCCAAGAACTCAACGGTGTGCATGATACTTGCCATGTGTCGAACCTCAAGAAGTGTTTGGCTGACGAATCACTTCACATACCCATTGACGATATCACAATCGACGAAAAGCTTCATTTTATTGAGGAACCCATTGAGGTCATGGATCGTAAAGTCAAACAGTTGAAGCGCAGTAGAATACCAATTGTTCGCATAAGATGGAATTCGAAACGAGGGCCAGAGTTTACATGGGAACGGAAAGATCAAATGAAACTCAAATACCCACACTTATTCGTGGATGACACTCTTGGACCTAACTCCAGCTGAATTTCGGGACGAAACTCTCTCAACTGGGGGATACTGTGACATCCGTCACCTTAAGGTCCGTCGAACGACATAAATAACATGGAAATATTTTAATTAATCTTCCTTTTCTTCATGAACTCCTGCTTTACGGAATCATGTCTGCTTATTTTTCTCTTGTGCCTGTACTTCCTTCGAGAACGTGTGTTAAGCATAAAACTTTTATAAATTTCATCAACGTTACCACCAAATATATCATTTTTAATTTCGACCATTGTCATTAATAAGACCATTTTAGGCTATCAAATGCCATTAAACACGCTTTTAACCGTAATATAACGAACATTTTAAGATCGTAATCAACCGAAACAAATTTTTGGGAAACTCGAGGGTTAAGTGCAGGGACTAAACTTGTAATTTTGCAAACCTGGGCTGGGTATATAAACCCCATTCCCAGCCATTTATCCTCATCTTCATCTTCTTCATCTTCAACATTTTCTCCACTTTCTCTCTCGATCTAGCACCAAAAATCGTCACGTTTGTCGCGTTTTCACTGCCAAATCTTGGGTATCATCGTGTGTACGCGTTCCTAGCAGGTAGACAACCTCGTTCAATCCGTTTTTGGTTCGGTTTTACTGCTGCGTTTTCTAGGGTTTCGGGTGCTCGGGTTCATCCGAGCACATGAGGTCGAGTGGGTGCGTGTGAGGTCTTTCTGCTTGTGTTTCATGTTTGTGTATGTTTGTTGAGTGTTTCTGGAGGTCCTCGTGGTATAAAACCCACGCTAGAGCAGCTCAGGGGCTGCTCAGCCCGACCACAGTCGCGATTCTGTAGTTCGGGCGACTGGGTCAGTCATGCGATTGAGCCGTGCGACTGAGTGGGTCGTGCGACTGAATCATGCGTCTAAGTCAATCGTGCGACTGAGTTGTGCGACTAGGCATGTCGTGCGACTGAGTCGTGCGACTGGGTGTTTGTATGCGATTGAGTCATGCGTATGAATGATTGTGTGCGATTGAGTCAGGTGACCGACTGAGTGTATGCGATTGTGCGTGTTTCGCACGACTGAAGTCCAATCACACGAATGAAGGTTCAATCGCACGAAAGTAGCTAATTCACACGATTGAGGGTTGATTCGTGCGCATGGAGGTTGGGTCGTGCGAATGGGTGTGTTGTGTGGTGCGACTGAGTCCAATCGCACGAATGAAGGTTCAATCGCACGAAAGTAGCTTATTCGCACGATTGAAGGTTGATTCGTACGAATGGCACGTGGGTCGAGCGTCTGGTCCCGTCGTGTGTCTGATGATGCGTGTGTCTGCTTGTGTGTGTGCTACCCACGACCGAACCGATACAACCCGAACCGACCAAACATTACTCTACGCTTGATACATGTCATTAATGCTTGACCATAACTGTTAATAGGTGTTTGACCGATCATTGCATTCAACTGTTGGAAATCTCGACCTTTCATACTTACCACTTAACATGTGAGTTTCGTGGCCCCTTTTTATGCTTATACTATTTTACAAACATTTACAAACATGGGGGAAAAGTATGCTCGCCCGTTTTCTATGCTGTACTACATACATACAATTTTTCATACAAGGAATCAACGTGATACTGTGTTGCAAGTACTTATCTGATACATGCTTGGGTCTGTTGTGTGGTTCTATCTTTGCAACTATTTAATTCCAGTGTGGGAACCGACGGTTAGGTATTGGTAGTACTACTGGGTTGACACCCCCACCCTCGTGTTGGTATACTAGTTAGTACCAACAATAGCCAGGTACGGGTCTTGGGTGAATATACGCCGACAATTTCTTTGTGTACGTCGCTAGGTTTGGTTGCAAAGCTCATGTCATGTGATTTTACTTGTGTATATAACTGTATTCACGGTATTCCATATCATTTACTTTATACAACATTACTTACATTTTTATTACTTAAACCTGCGAGCTCACCAACAATTATGTTGACCATTTTGAGCATATCTTTTCAGGTGATCATGCTAGCTGAGGTTCTAGGTGTGCTGCCTTAGTGGAGACCCTAGGATGCATTTTTGGACTAAACATGTTTGACAAACAGTTACTTTAAACAATGTTGAACTGTGTAAACAATTACGATCTTTTGAAACTTGTTCCCGGGTTGTGGGAATTTACATTACAATTTCATCTTTATGTGATTATGTGAATCGTTTATCCTGTTATGCATATGGCTATGTTGTCGTGAACATTGACTATACACGACACAAGTCCCCTTGTTGTCGGGTGTCGTCATGACACGCTTGTCATCATTTTATTATTGCATCTCTATCGCTTACCATGTGTTATGACGATTCCCGTCTCGTCGCAACCCCGTGTTTCCGCTCTTAGCGGGGGTGTGACAAAAAGGATATTCGATGTAAGAACAAAAACGGTTATAGATAGAGAGAATTCTGCAGATAAATTTCATTCAATATTCGCTTTCGTGGTAACGGAATGTCACACTTACAATTAGGTCGACACCTCTTATATAAGAGATGTGACGTCTGCTGATGTCACTTGATAGTGACATCTAACAGAATTTATCACAAACTACTGATAGTTAACACAACTACTGAAGATGTCAAACAGCTGACATCTTCTTACAAAAATACTAAGTGTTAACTATTATTACAACTACTGAAAAACATAAAACTACTGACGAGCACAACAACTGAAAAAGTATTCTTCAGCTGTTGTGTCAAACTACTGAAACAATAACAACTGAAGAACATACTCTTCAGTTGTTTTACAAATACTGAAACAAGAAACTACTGAAAGGTAAACCATCACAACTACTGAAGAAGACCTCTTCAGCTGTTGTGACAACGTCTGATACTTTGGTCTTCAGCACTTGTGTCTTCAGACTTTGTCTTCAGCACTTGTGTCTTCAGACTTTGTCTTCAGCACTTGTGTCTTCAGACTTTGTCTTCAGCACTTGTGTCTTCAGACTTTGTAATCAGCTGTTGTCTTCAGCTGTTGTGGTCTTCAGTAGTTGTTGTGATGTCTGTAGGACTTAAAGTTTTTCTGATCCGGCTCATTGGTTCTTTTGGTCCAACATTAATGCTCAACCACTTCCTCAAGTTCACATTGATGTGGACTCTATAGACTCCTTTATTTAAAGTCTCTTTAAGGAAGGCATTCCAAGGGCAATGTCATTCCCACCTTAAGGAATTTCCAACTACATAATTGGGTGGAGTTATGATGCTGATAAAAGAGCCCTTATTCTTCAAAGAGTTCAAGGGAAGCAAGAGGTCTTCAATTTTCAGACCTTGAACTACTATGAAGGTCTTGACCTTATCAATATGCCACTTGTCAATCCAAGTCAATTCAGACAAGCTGACAAGTTGGCTCAAAGGATTCAAGACATTACTGAAGAGTTTAGCCTTAGAAGGAAACAAAGGCAATCAGGCAATGTCATTGGTCAATTGGATGTTGAGGCAAACCTTGAGATTAGCTTCACAGGGAAAACCTTAAGTAAAGGCCCATGATGGAACCTGAGAGCCTTGTCACACCTACAACTGCTACAAAAATCCATTCCCTTGATAAGACACATGCTGGTGAAGGTGTATCTCAACCTCTCTCTGGCTAGAGCTTGGATGATATACCAAGAAATAAATACCAAAGCTCTCTCCATCCTGTGTCACCAAGGTTTGTAGGTGACAAAGGAAAAGGGTTGTAACCCCTGAGGAGATTGAGGAGGAGGACAGAGAAAGGAAAAGAAAGCTAAGGGGAGATAGTTCAACTGGGTCTTCAGGGTTTATGGAAGCTGCAATCAGGGCTGCTCTCAGACCTAACACTCAGAATAATGAGTTGAGGGCAGTCAGGATAAACTACTTACAGACCATGAACTATGACATTGATAAGATAGTTGCTCTCCCCTTAGAGCAACTGAATGAACTGGCTGACATGGAAATGTCAAGGGAAAGGAAGGAGGAAGAGGATGCAAAATTGATTCTTCAGATCAAAGAACAGAAAAGACTAAAAATATTATATAAGCATGTTCCTACACTTTCCCCAATTCAAGAAAGCCCTGTGCAAGAGGTTGTGGCTCCACAAGAACCTCAGGTGGACAAAGAAACTGATAGGATCAACATGATCAACTACCTGAGTGTCACAGGTCTCTACCAGGCCACTACACTTCTTCCCTTGTCCTTTGAGTACATTGAGTTTGAGTATCTCAAACAACTTGAACTTCAAGTGCTCAAAGACGAAAGGCAACAAAGAGGAAAATAATGGAAGAAGCAAACAAGACAAGAGCCATCATCCAAAAAAGCCAAAAGAAGTCTGTTGATAGGCAGAGGATGATTAGCTTCTTGGAGCTATATAGATTCTCCAAAAGGAGACTTGGCCCTATTTCTCTATCTATTATGGATGAGCATATTAGGGTGATCAAGTAGAAGATTAAAAGAGGAGAACTTGTTGACTTACACTCCCCACCAAGTCAGGTTCCTCAAGAAGTGGAGGTTAATGTTGAACCTTTTAAGACATCACAACCTGGACCTCCTGCTGAGTATTAGCAAGCTTCGTCTTCTGATCCACAGTAGGGTTCTGTCCCCTCCTAATTTGAACCCGTGAGAGAGAATACCCAACAGAGAAAGAAAAGGATGATCAACAAGGTGCTGCATGCCAATCTTCTCAGTTAATGAGTTCAAAGAGGAGAAAAAGGATGGCTTCCAAACCAAAGTCTAAGAAGAAGAACAAAGAGGTATCCATATCCAAATCTCAGGATGAGTCAGAACATCCTAAGGATGTGCAACAAGAGGAAGCTCCACCAACTCCAATCCAAGTAGCTCCTCTAGCATCAGGAAGACCCATCTTATCCTGGACTTACACTACTAATCTAGAGAGATGGCATGTTATCAAAGATCAAGGTGTTAAAGATGTCTACACATGGGAAGACATGTTTAATATACCTCTACATCATCTCTTTGATGAGAAGATACTTTGAGAGTCTGAATGATCTTGACCATCTTATGAAGAAAGGCATGGTCATAATCATAAAAAGGACTGTCAATATCTGAAGTCTTTAAATATTTTGGTAGCATCAGCTTAGGGAGAGTTTGTAAGGTTTCATGTAAGGCTGATGCAATCCAAAACATCTAAAGTCTATTCTGCATGCATGCACAGAAGTATTAAGTAGAATGTTGTAAGGCCCTGTCCCCGGGACGCTCACAGTTGGACAATTATCGCACATAAAACATAAAATTTACATTTATAATTTCTAAAACATTATAGCGGAATAATTTTAAACCATTTAATTATAATTGCTTTTTCAAAATAATACATTGTAGTTAGTTGTTACAAAATATCATAATTTGCATTACATCACAAAAACATTATCATAACATGAATTGAGTGCCATCCTCAGCAACATTCACCTACAACCTGGAAAACACATAATAGTCAGCGTTGCTGAGTGAGTTGTAGTTTTATAAAATAAAATACTTTTCTATCGTTTAAAACCATTCCTTACTTTCATACGCGATCATATAACATACATAAACATATATAATATCATTTATCTTCCATTACCATTCATAATCCATCTTTTTTTCATTCTTTTCAGATCAATGTCATTAGCTATACCCCAAACATAGACACAAAGCGGGTTACTGGGACAAAGTCTATAAATAGACCCTCATTCATTACACACAAATCCCGCCACTAGTACCGAGGCAAACGATAAGGATCCCATACATAAGTTTTGTGACATCCGGTAAATTTACGTTACCAAACTCCGTTAGTTCCGTTAAGTCTTGTAAACACGTGTCGTGAGCACACACTAGTTGTCGTTGAACGTTGGTGACCTAATAATAATGATTAATGTTAATTTGATGTGAATCTAAGTGATTATGTGAATATTGGGTTATGTTTGTGTGTTTACACATTTATAAACAATTAATTAAAGAATTTATCGCGTAACGCGGAAACGTGTCTATTTATTCGTATGTCTTGTGTTTTTATAAAGATAAGATATATAATGAACTTTATAAGTTTATATCTTTATATTATGAAGTTAAAAACACTTTACAAAGAGTTTAAAGTTTAGTTTTTATAAAATACCAAAACACAAGGGTTTAAAGGGTAAATATGTAAATTAAATTAATTAAAACAAACCCTAACCTCCTAAACATCACCCATCGGCCGCGACTTCACCCTTCATCCCTCTCCATCTTCGAATTCAGCCTAGAACAACACAATACTTGCGATTTTGGATCGATTTCAAGGCATACATCTCGTGGGAATCATCAATTGCAAGTTATTACAAGTTTAAAGGTTAGTTTTTGCGAGTTTTTGTGAAGGGTTCATCATGGCCGAACCCTAATTCGTAAATTGGTCCTTGTTGGGTCGAATTGGTTGTTGTTTGATGATGTTAACATGTTAGTTAGATTGTATACATGTTAGTTAACGTCGATTATGCAAGAATTATATGTTTTTAGGGATTTGATCATGAATTTTGGTGTTAAGCAAACCCTAATTCGAAAATGGCTTGATTATGTGATGTTGATGATTGTTTGATGAATGCTTGATGATTATTGGGTTGTATGAATGTTAAAATACGTTGATTATGCAAGAAAGTTGGGATTTTGATGCGTTGTTCATAGGTTACTAAGAATAGTAACTTTATTTGCATGTAGTAGTGATCTAGTGATGGATTGATGTTATGGATGGGTTCATGATGATAATTAGATGCTAGATTGATATTATGAATGCTAGAAATCTTTAATTTGATGATGTTGATCATAGCTTGCCAAAAGTAGAAACTTTTGTTTATGAAGATTGTTGCATTGAGGTGTTTAGTGTTGTTGATCATGCCTAGATGTTAGTATGAGCTTGAATTGGTATATTATTGATGAATTCATGCATACCTTGGATGTTTGATAGATTTTGGACATTCTTTCCCAACGGGAAACTTTATTTGTGTAAACGTTAAAGTATGATGTTGTGATCATGTTTGAGATGATAGGAACTTGCTAATATGTTCAAGGATGGATTCTAGTGTAATAGAACGTGTTAAATTAGTTGTATGGCATGTTTGGATAATCATGGGTGATATTGGAATTGGTAATCATGTATGGATTGGATGTTGTGTAGTAGTAGGACATCATGCTTGGGTCTGGTAATTGATTGTTGTGATGTTGTGAATGCAATGTATATGCTTAAAGAATTTGGTTATGATCATTATACACGCGTGCGGATCTGAGGCCCCTACTTAGTAGGATTGGCAGGGTTTAGGATGTGAAGTCGTGAGTGGCTTCACATGGCATGTGATGAATGGTTGAACCTTGTGTGACATGTTAGTTGTATTATAACTAGTGGGTATGTTAATGTTCTAGATTCGCATGACTTGTGTAGTACTTGATTGTATGATGATCTAAGTGATACACCTGGTTGATATAGCATATGTATGATACTATCTGAATGTTAAACATGTATGTTGTATGTGCTCATTGGCTTTATTTGGATTATAACTCATAATGTCACCAACGGGTCAAACGGGTCAACTAGGTCAAACGTGTCTATTTGTCTGGAAGCTTGAGTCTTTGATTTTGGTATGGTTAGGGTTTCACATGTCTTTTATTTACACGTACTTATGTACTCACATGATCTAGGTAACCTGTGAAGGTTGGCTATCCTCTCGTTTCTCAAAATAAACCCTAAGTACCTTTGCATACATCAGGTGAGTTCATGCTCCACTCTTTACTTAATCTCTTTTGGGGGAGATAGCATACTGGTATTTATACGAACGCTTTCATTATTTAAGTTGTGTAAAATATTAATATAGTGCTGTTTACCATGAGTAAAGTCCTCACACTTTTGAATTGTTAATATTTAATAGCGGGGAAACTTGGGTAGTACTACTGGGTCTGACGAGCCCCACCTGTGTGACTCGAGGTCAACCGGTGCAATTTGTCCTATTGATCATTGTCACGACATGGTAAGTCGTGACAGGAGGCAACAACTATCACAGTCAGCTTCAATTGCAAAATCACTATGTATTAATATTTGTTGATAATAGACTAGCTATCTATTACCATACACTGCTTATATTTATCGCAACTGTTTATATGTTTATTGAACTCAAACTCTTGAACTCACCAACCTATGTGTTGACATTTTAGTATGCTTTTCTCAGGTCCTTAACTTGCTTGCCATAGGAGCACTGCACGGTTCACTTCATTTAAGACATTATGCTTCAAGACAATGTGACATTTTAACAATTATGGTTTACTTTTTGGTTTGGCACTTGTTTTGCCATAAGTATACTTTATTGACTTGGGTTGTTTTCAAAACGCTTCCGCATTATTTAACGTTGGTATTTTGGTTGATTTTGTTATGTTATGGCATATAGAGTCGTTCTGAGTAACTATTGACTGTGATCCTGGTTTGTTCACACGCCTCGCGGTAAAACTCCGCAAGTGGATTTTGAGGGTGTGACAGATTGGTATCAGAGCCATTGGTTATAGGGAACTAGGTTGCATACACACTAGACTATAACCGCACAGTTAGTTAGTTACCTGTTTCTTGTTCCATCGACTGTACACTCATTGGCATACACATCACATTATCTGCAGCATGGCATCGTCTTCAAGAGCTCCGGGTAAACGACCCGAATCACCTACACGATCTGAATCCCCACCTCCCGCACCTGTACCCGATGATGGATTCGATTGGCCCAGACTGGCTTATCCCAGAGAGGAGATTGACTGGGATCACCATTCGCCTTGATGAAGCGTGACCCTCCACGTGACTGGCGTTCTTATCCTAGGTTTGTTGACCATATCATGTTTAGGGAACGCGTACCTGTCCTAAAGCCAAGGACTAGGAACAATGCCAATCAACCCATGCTTTCACTCCCACGAACGACGCAGTCTAACGAGCAACTGATTGCTGCACTAATGGCTGCATTGGATACTGAACAGCATCGCGTAAGACGACTCACGGGTGATGTCTGTACACTACAGCAAGAGGTGTACAACCTGAGACATCAATTGGACGAACTCAAGGAAGAACACGGGAAGACGCTGAACGGTTGTCACCATATGCAAGATGGTGTTATGGCACTCCAAGGACGCGTGACTGCTCGTGAACAGCGGGACGCCATAGCCGATAATAGGATTGCCATATTAGAAGCTCAACTAGCAGCACTCCAGATTGCTATAGCTCCTGCTCCTGCCGCAGACTCTGAGGATGAGGAGGATCCCGAGGAGGGACCCGAGGAGGAGGAACCGGAGGAGATGGAGGATGATAGTGACGGGTCTGACATTGTCGATTGATTTCTTTATATGACTTAGACTACGTAGTGTTTTTTTTTGAAACCTATGGGGAAGGGTTGTTTCCCCACACGAACGACAAAACTTCAATTTTGACATTGCTAAATACATTGTGACTTATTGCAATTTATTTACTTTGGTTATTATTTTTGTTAAGAATGTTGTGGTTGTGATGATATGTTATTTCTTTCATTTACTGTTTACTACGCTTCAATGAGTTAAATGTGTATGATGTTACTCATTATTGTATTGTGAATATAAAGTGAAAAGAATGGACACTCGTGGACGTGGACGTGGACGTGGTCGTGGACGCGGACGTGGACGTGGCACCGGAGAACAGGGTGGTGGTGCTATTAACATGACTCCTACGGAATTGGCTGCTCTAATTAACGAGCATGTTCAGGCGACAGTGGCTGCTGCCCATGCGGGTCAACCGGCAGGTAAACAATGATAGAAAAACAAATCTGATATCCTTTATAACTATAGGGGATGTTTGATTAACGTGTGTTGTGTTAAAACAGGACCACCAGTGTGTACATACAAGTCCTTCATGGACTGCAAACCACACACCTACAGCGGTACAGAGGGTGCTGTAGGGCTTGTACGCTGGTTTGAGAAGACTGAGTCCGTTTTCTCCAAATGTAATTGTCCACCGGCGGATCAAGTAAAGTATGCCACCGGGACTTTGGAGGGTGCTGCCCTCATGGTGGAACGCGCAAGTCCAGATGCTTGGACAAGCGATGGCAAATGGACTCCACTGGAATGAGTTCAAGGATATGATGATCGAGGAGTACTGTCCTCGAAATGAGGTGCAAAAGTTGGAAATGGAATTCTGGCAGCTCAAGATGAAGGGTTCAGAATTGAGGCTTATACAACCCGTACTCATGAGTGGCCACATTGTGTCCAGGAATGGTTAATGAGACACATAAGAGAATCGAGCACTACATACGAGGGTTGGTGCCTGAAATCCAAAGTATGGTAACGGCTTCTAACCCGACTACGATCCAGCAGGCCATCCAGATTGCTCATAAACTTACTGACCAGGCGGTAGAGCAAGGGCGTCTACCCAAACGGGGCGCTGTGGTGAGCGTGCCCGACAACAAAAGGAAGTGGGATGCTCCCAGCAACAGCAACAACAAATCATCATCATCGTCTGGCGGTCAACAACAATCCCAACAGCAGCAACAACCAGTTCAGCAGCAACAGCGGCGGTTCGATAATAACCGCAATTTCAACCAAACTGCCCCAAATAACCAAGGACCCAGCGGTTATGGCGGCAGACATCCCAAATGCCCACGGTGTAACTACCACCACGTGGGACGGTGTGATAACTTCAAGTGTCAACGTTGTGGAAAGATTGGACACGCTGCGAAGGATTGCCGAGGTGAACTAATGAGAAGGCCACAACAACCTCAAGAAACTCCCAGGGTTGTTTTGAGTGTGGGAAAGAAGGACATTACAAACGAAACTGCCCACAACTGAGAAGGAACGGAAATGGCAACAACAACACCACCAATAATCATGGGAACAACAACAACAATGGCAATAATAACAACAATGGTGGAAACGGCACTGGAAATGGCGGCAATAGAGATGGAGCCAAAGGGAGAGCCTTCGTCATTGGCTCAGGTGAGGCTCTAAATGATCCCACAACTGTTACTGGTAGATTCCCTGTTAATGGTTGTTTTGCTACGGTACTATTCGATACTGGAGCCGATAGGAGTTTTGTGTCCTTAAAATTCTGTAGTCTTTTAAGTGATATACCCTCTGCTTTAGAATCTAAGTACACTGTGGAATTAGCCGACGGTAAGCAAATCCATGTAACGCATATCCTTAAAGACTGTAGGATAGAACTTGCTGGTCATACTTTCGCTATAGATCTCATGCCTGTTACGCTGGGGAGTTTTGATGTTGTGATAGGCATGGATTGGCTCTCTAGTAAGCAAGCGGAAGTCATATGTCACGAGAAGATTATACGGATCCCGGTTGACGATCACATTCTTACCGTCAAAGGTGATAGGAGTGGTGCTGTGATAGGCATCATCTCGTATATGAAAGCTCAAAAGTTGTTACGAAAGGGCCGCGTGGCTATCCTAGCACTTGTAACCGATAAGCAAAAGGAAGAAAAGAGAATGGAGGATATTCCCGTAGTACGCGACTTTCCGGAGGTGTTCCCAGAAGATCTTCCTGGATTACCACCGCACCGTCAAGTGGAATTCCAGATTGAGTTGACTCCTGGCGCAGCCCCGATTGCTAGAGCACCTTATCGATTAGCACCAAATGAACTACAGGAGTTGTCGTCACAACTTCAGGAGCTTCTGGATAAAGGTTTTATTCGACCTAGTACATCACCTTGGGGAGCTCCTGTGCTCTTTGTTAAGAAGAAGGATGGTACATTCCGGATGTGCATCGATTATCGAGAGTTAAACAAAGTAACAGTCAAGAACCGATACCCTTTACCTCGTATCGACGACTTGTTCGATCAGCTTCAAGGATCAAGCTATTACTCGAAGATTGACTTGAGATCTGGTTATCATCAACTCAGAGTTCAAGAAGAAGACATTCCCAAGACCACATTTCGTACTCGTTATGGTCATTATGAGTTTTGGTCATGCCTTTGGGGTTGACTAATGCACCTGCTGTGTTCATGGACCTCATGAACCGTGTGTGCAAACCTTATCTTGATCAGTTTGTCATTGTGTTCATCGATGATATACTGATATACTCTAGGACCAAGGAGGAGCATGAAGAGCACTTACGAATGATCTTGGAACTGTTGAAAAATGAGCAACTGTATGCTATTCTTGAAGTGTGATTTTTGGATAAGAGAGGTACAATTCCTAGGTCATATTGTTAATGAGAAAGGAATACACGTTGATCCTGCCAAGATTGAGGCGATAAAGAATTGGACTACACCCAAAACGCCAAGTGAGATAAGACAATTTCTTGGATTAGCAGGATATTACCGCCGATTCATAGAAGGATTTTCTAAGATCGCACAACCTCTCACAGCCTTGACTCACAAAGGAACGACATACAAATGGGCTGAGAGTCAAGAATCAGCTTTCCAATTATTAAAACAAAAACTATGTACTGCCCTGATATTAGCATTACCAGAGGGAACAGATGACTTTGTGGTGTATTGCGATGCATCCATTCAGGATTGGGTTGTGTCTTGATGCAACGAGACAAGGTGATAGCTTACGCCTCGAGACAACTAAGGTTCACGAGAAGAACTATACTACCCATGACTTAGAATTGGGCGCAGTAGTTTTTGCCTTAAAGATCTGGAGACATTATTTGTACGGTACCAAGTGCACTATCTACACCGATCATAAGAGTCTTCAACATATCTTTAAGCAAAAAGAGTTGAATATGAGGCAGCGACGTTGGGTGGAACTACTAAATGATTATGATTGCGCAATTAAGTATCATCCGGGAAAGGCGAACGTAGTTGCCGATGCTTTAAGCAGGAAGGAAACAGCTAAACCCCACGGGTGCGAGCTTTACAGCTTACTATCAGTACCCAACTGCCCGAACAAGTTAAGGAGGCACAAATGGAAGCTTTAAAGGTGGAAAATATTGGTTCTGAATTGTTAAGGGGAATGGATAAGCAGCTAGTGATGAAAGAGGATGGAACTCGGTATTTCATGGATAGACTTTGGGTGCCTGTTCATGGAAATCTGAGAGATTTGGTTATGAGCGAGGCACACAAATCTAAGTATTCTATACATCCTGGATCCGACAAGATGTACCATGACCTAAAGGCTCACTATTGGTGGCCTAACATGAAAGCGGATGTAGCTACGTACGTGAGCAAGTGTTTGACCTGCTCGAAGGTGAAAGTGGAATATCAAAAACCATCCGGACTATTAAACAACCCGAGATTCCAATGTGGAAATGGGAACAAATCTCCATGGACTTTATTACTAAACTACCCCGGACTAGTACTGGTTGTGACACGATATGGGTTATTGTGGATCGATTGACAAAGTCTGCTCATTTCCTTGCAATAAAGGAAACCGACAAGATGGAGAAGTTAACTCGCCTGTACCTCAAGGAGATCGTTTCGAGACACGGGGTACCGATCTCAATTATCTCTGACCGTGACGCTCGTTTCACGTCACACTTTTGGCAACCATTGCAGAAATCCTTGGGTACACGTTTGGATATGAGTACTGCATATCATCCACAGACGGATGGTCAGAGTGAGCGTACTATACAGACGTTGGAGGATATGCTACGTGCTTGTGTGATTGACTTCGGGAATAACTGGGAAATTCACCTGCCATTGGTGGAATTCTCTTATAACAACAGTTATCACACTAGTATACAAGCAGCACCTTTCGAGGCGTTGTACGGGAGAAAATGTCGATCACCGTTTGCTGGGCGGAAATTGGTGATAGTCAAATAACAGGTCCCGAGTTAATTCATGAGACGACTGAGAAAATTATACAGATACGGAACCGTATGGCTGCAGCGCGAGACAGGCAAAAGAGTTATGCTGACAAGAGACGGAAACCTTTAGAGTTTCAGGTTGGTGACAAAGTTTTGTTGAAAGTCTCACCATGGAAAGGCGTAGTTCGGTTTGGTAAACGAGGGAAACTAAACCCGAGTACGTTGGACCATTTGAGATTGTGGAAAGAGTAGGTCCAGTAGCGTATCGATTATCCCTACCTGATTCGCTAAGTGGAATTCATGATGTATTTCACGTGTCAAACTTGAAGAAGTGCATAACTGATGAAACGACGGTCGTACCACTAGAAGAAATTCAGGTGGATGAACAATTGCGTTTTATTGAGGAACCAGTGGAGGTGATGGACCGTGAGGTGAAAACACTTAAGCAGAGCAAGATACCTATTGTTAAAATCTGTTGGAATTCGCGACGTGGACCGAATTCACATGGGAACGGAAGATCAAATGAAGCTTAAGTACCCTCAACTATTCGAAGGAACGATGCCAGCAGACGAAGGTATTGATTTAAATTTCGGGACGAAATTTCTTTCAACATGGGGATGATATGACAACTCATCCAAAACTCACACGATTTCGATTTCTGTGTGCCAATGCAGTAGACCAGTGATGGAAACCAGTGATGGAACACTCTCACCATGTAACGCAATTTTCGGGACGAAAATTCTTTCAACATGGGGATAATGTGACATCCGGTAAATTTACGTTACCAAACTCCGTTAGTTCCGTTAAGTCTTGTAAACACGTGTCGTGAGCACACACTAGTTGTCGTTGAACGTTGGTGACCTAATAATAATGATTAATGTTAATTTGATGTGAATCTAAGTGATTATGTGAATATTGGGTTATGTTGTGTGTTTACACATTTATAAACAATTAATTAAAGAATTTATCGCGTAACGCGGAAACGTGTCTATTTATTCGTATGTCTTGTGTTTTTATAAAGATAAGATATATAATGAACTTTATAAGTTTATATCTTTATATTATGAAGTTAAAAACACTTTACAAAGAGTTTAAAGCTTAGTTTTTATAAAATACCAAAACACAAGGGTTTAAAGGGTAAATATGTAAATTAAATTAATTAAAACAAACCCTAACTCCTAAACATCACCCATCAGCCGCGACTTCACCCTTCATCCCTCTCCATCTTCGAATTCAGCCTAGAACAACACAATACTTGCGATTTTGGATCGATTTCAAGGCATACATCTCGTGGGAATCATCAATTGCAAGTTATTACAAGTTTAAAGGTTAGTTTTTGCGAGTTTTTGTGAAGGGTTCAATGGCCGACCCTAATTCGAAATTGGTCCTTGTTGGGTCGAATTGGTTGTTGTTTGATGATGTTAACATGTTAGTTAGATTGTATACATGTTAGTTAACGTCGATTATGCAAGAATTATATGTTTTTAGGGATTTGATCATGAATTTTGGTGTTAAGCAAACCCTAATTCGAAAATGCTTATTGATGTGATGTTGATGATTGTTTGATGAATGCTTGATGATTATTGGGTTGTATGAATGTTAAAATACGTTGATTATGCAAGAAAGTTGGGATTTTGATGCGTTGTTCATAGGTTACTAAGAATAGTAACTTTATTTTGCATGTAGTAGTGATCTAGTGATGGATTGATGTTATGGATGGGTTCATGATGATAATTAGATGCTAGATTGATATTATGAATGCTAGAAATCTTTAATTTGATGATGTTGATCATAGCTTGCCAAAAGTAGAAACTTTTGTTTATGAAGATTGTTGCATTGAGGTGTTTAGTGTTGTTGATCATGCCTAGATGTTAGTATGAGCTTGAATTGGTATATTATTGATGAATTCATGCATACCTTGGATGTTTGATAGATTTTGGACATTCTTTCCCAAACGGGAAACTTTATTTGTGTAAACGTTAAAGTATGATGTTGTGATCATGTTTGAGATGATAGGAACTTGCTAATATGTTCAAGGATGGATTCTAGTGTAATAGAACGTGTTAAATTAGTTGTATGGCATGTTTGGATAATCATGGGTGATATTTGGAATTGGTAATCATGTATGGATTGGATGTTGTGTAGTAGTAGGACATCATGCTTGGGTCTGGTAATTGATTGTTGTGATGTTGTGAATGCAATGTATATGCTTAAAGAATTGGTTATGATCATTATACACGCGTGCGGATCTGAGGCCCCTACTTAGTAGGATTGGCAGGGTTTAGGATGTGAAGTCGTGAGTGGCTTCACATGGCATGTGATGAATGGTTGAACTTGTGTGACATGTTAGTTGTATTATAACTAGTGGGTATGTTAATGTTCTAGATTCGCATGACTTGTGTAGTACTTGATTGTATGATGATCTAAGTGATACACCTGGTTGATATAGCATATGTATGATACTATTGAATGTTAAACATGTATGTTGTATGTGCTCATTGGCTTTATTTGATTATAACTCATAATGTCACCAACGGGTCAAACGGGTCAACTAGGTCAAACGTGTCTATTTGTCTGGAAGCTTGAGTCTTTGATTTTGGTATGGTTAGGGTTTCACATGTCTTTTATTTACACGTACTTATGTACTCACATGATCTAGGTAACCTGTGAAGGTTGGCTATCCTCTCGTTTCTCAAAATAAACCCTAAGTACCTTTGCATACATCAGGTGAGTTCATGCTCCACTCTTTACTTAATCTCTTTTGGGGGAGATAGCATACTGGTATTTATACGAACGCTTTCATTATTTAAGTTGTGTAAAAATTAATATAGTGCTGTTTACCATGAGTAAAGTCCTCACACTTTTGAATTGTTAATATTAATAGCGGGGAAACTTGGGTAGTACTACTGGGTCTGACGAGCCCCACCTGTGTGACTCGAGGTCACCGGGTGCAATTTGTCCTATTGATCATTGTCACGACATGGTAAGTCGTGACAGGAGGCAACAACTATCACAGTCAGCTTCAATTGCAAAATCACTATGTATTAATATTTGTTGATAATAGACTAGCTATCTATTACCATACACTGCTTATATTTATCGCAACTGTTTATATGTTTATTGAACTCAAACTCTGAACTCACCAACCTATGTGTTGACATTTTAGTATGCTTTTCTCAGGTCCTTAACTTGCTTGCCATAGGAGCACTGCACGGTTCACTTCATTTAAGACATTATGCTTCAAGACAATGTGACATTTTAACAATTATGGTTTACTTTTTGGTTTGGCACTTGTTTTGCCATAAGTTATACTTTATTGACTTGGGTTGTTTTCAAAAACGCTTCCGCATTATTTAACGTTGGTATTTTGGTTGATTTTGTTATGTTATGGCATATAGAGTCGTTCTGAGTAACTATTGACTGTGATCCTGGTTTGTTCACACGCCTCGCGGTAAAACTCCGCAAGTGGATTTTGAGGGTGTGACAAGTTTACCCCAAACATAGGCGTAAAGCGGGTACTACGCCTAAGTCTATAAATACACCCTGATTCATTGTGCACAAAGCCTGACACCAGTATCGGGGCAAAACTTGTCCATTCATTTATTCTTTCTTTAATGCATGCATTCTTTCATACTTTACTTTTCTCTTTTCATTATCTTTCCGCTTTTCATTATATACTACTTTACGTTCATTGATATTAATCATACCACGCAAAGCCACAGAAAATAACATACATAACAAGGAACATAACATAAACGTAACCATACCATACATCATCATCACATCACATATGACATCATAAAGTCAACTTACATTACCCACAAGAACATCCCAAGTCAAAGCCTACACTTTACATTTTACCCATAATTCATAAAATATTCTAAGTCTTAGGCGCATGGGCACTATGCAGGCACATGGCCTTTTGGGCGCATGGGAACACTTAGGCACATGGGAAAGGTTTTGGGTGCATGGACACTATTGGGGCGCATGACCTAATACATAAGTCATTTTTGGCATTTCCAGGTGTATGGGCACTATGCAGGCGTATGAGTGCCAAGGCGCGTGGGCAGTTTTGGGGGCATGGACACTTAACAAAATTCAGCCTATTTTAGGCATATGGATACTATTTGGGCGCATAGGGTTTTGGGCGCATGGGGGACACTTAGGCAATTCTGCGTTGGGCACATAGGCCTATTTCAGGCGCATGGGCAACCAACTTAAACTAATAACATCATAATAAGTCCCAATCTCATCAGTTCAACATGTTCTAAGCTTATTTCTAAAATTCTAAGCAACAAAACATGAATATAACACATTCATAACATCATAATTTGCCCAAATCATAACCCACCCACATTTACACATACACATACACATACACATACATACGGGTATGCAACTCATATTCTAAAAACATTTGCACATGAATTTCCAGCCCCAACTCAGTTAAAACATGTAAAAGGGGGTTCTAGAATTCACCTTTGACAAACTTCTAGATGAACTTCTTCAACCCGATTGCACTATGAGTTCAACCGCCTAGAAACCCACTAAAAACACACACACACCCGAACACATAAACACACATAAGCATATAATCGAGGCATAGACCGGCCAAGAAAAACTTAAAATGATGAATTCTTATCTTGAATTTGAATCTTCTTTTTCTTTCTTCAATACCCAAAACTTCAGCTCTTACTCTCTTTAAATCCGGATCCAAAAGGTGAAAAGTGGCATGGCATGGGCGGCCATGCTACTTTTGTACAAAATAACAATTAATTTTGTACCTTTTACATATATAACCCCTCTACTTGGGTTTATTACATTATTTCTTTTATTCTTCTTTCTATTCAAAAATTCGGGTGTTACAAGTCCACCCTCTTATATAGGTTTCGTCCCCGAAACATGTTAATATTCAAACTGATGTGGGTAGTGCTACCTCATCTCTTCTTCAGTCGCACATAGATTCGGATCCCTTTCCGTGCTTTCACTGTACATGCACAAGGGGGACCACTTTATTCCTTAATCTTTTCTCCTTGCAGTCAAAGATCACCACTGGTTGCTCCACATAGTTGAGTTGTTCATCGACTTCAATATCTTCTAGTAGTACAACCATGTCTTCATTGGCTAAATACTTTCTTAGATGAGATACATGGAATGTCGGGTAAATTTGCCTTAAATCATCAGGAAATTCCAACTTATAGGCCACCTCTCCTACTCAAGCAATGATTTGGAAAGGCCTAATGTATCTCAGGCTCAACTTGCCCCGCTTTCTGAACCGAATGATACCTTTCAAATGTGATACTTTCAACATCACTCTATCATCCACATGGAACTCAATCAGTCTACGTCTCTTGTCGGCATACGACTCTGCCTATCTTTGGCTGCCTTCATAAGGATTTGATCTTTTTGAACTTCTCAGTCTTAGCCTCAATCTACTTCCCAACTCTTTCTGACCAACATCACCCTAACAAATGGGTGTTCTACATCTCATAACATATAACATCTCATAAGGAGGCATACCAATGCTGGCATGATAACTATTGTTATATGAGAACTTAACTAACGGTAAGTGGTCATCCCAACTTCCTCCAAAATCGATGACGCATGCCCGAAGCATATCTTCTAGCGTCTGTATAGTTCTCTCTGACTAACCATCTATTTGGAGATGATAAGCCGTGCTAATGTGTAACCTCGTCCCCATGGCATCATGGAGATTCTTCCAAAATTTGGATGTAAACCGAGTGTCACGATCAGACATAATAGACACCAGCACACCATGACAAGTCACAATCTCTTTCATGAACAAATCCGCTAACCTCTCGGATGAATATGTCTCGCTGATCGGTAGGAAGTGGGCGCTCTTTGTCAAATGATAAACTATCACCCATATGGCATCATACCCTTTAGCAGTACACAATAACTTTGTGATAAAGTCCATGGTGATATGCTCCCACTTCCACTCGGGTATATCCAATGGTTGAATCTTTCCGTATGGCTTTTGATTCTCCGCCTTTACTTGCAAGCAAGTAAGGCACTTAATTACGTACTCTACTACATCACGCTTCATACCCGACCACCAATAATCTTTCTTCATGTCCTGATACATTTTCATGGCACCGGGATGAATGGAGTACAGAGTCTTATGAGCCTCGTCCATGATCTTTCCACGTAGATCCCCATAACGAGGAATCTTTAACCCAACTCCGTGACTATACCTCTCGTCCTTTCGGAGTTAAGATGATCATCCTTCAATGCCTCATCTTGAAACTCCTTGACCTGCTTCATCATATTGGAGGTCATAACTAACAGATAAGCCTTCACCCGAATTGGCTTGGGTCTCTCTTTTTGGTTGAGGGCATCCGCCAATACGTTGGCCTTGCCCGGATGGTAATGGATCTCACAATCATAATCCTTTATGAGCTCCATCCATGTCCTTTGCCTCATGTTCAAATCAATTTGCTCGAAAAAGTACTTCAAGCTCTTGTAGTCCGTGAAGATTGTGCACTTTGTCCGTATAAGTAGTGCCTCCAAATCTTTAACGCAAAGACTACAACTGCTAGCTCCAAGTCATGAGTAGGATAATTAACCTCATGAACTTTCAACTGTCGGGATGCATAGGCTATAACCTTTCCTCGGTGCATCAACACACAACCCAACCCCGAGTGAGAAGCATCTGAATAGACCACCAAATCTTCGCTTCCTTCAGGTAATGATAATACATGAGCTTGAGTCAACCTTGCCTTTAACTCCTCAAAAGCACTCTCATGAGCTTGACCCCATACAAACTTCACATATTTGTGGGTCCACTTAGTCAATGGGGAAGCTATCTTAGAGAAGTCTTGAATGAATCTCCTATAATAACCGCCAACCCTAAGAAACTACGAATCTCGGAGGGCATCTTTAGATATTTCCATTGCATTACCGCCTCCACCTTTGCCGGGTCGACCATAATCCCCTTGGGATTCACCACATGACCCAAAAACTGAACCTCGTGCAACTAGAACTCACACTTGGAGAACTTGGCATACAACTTCTCCTTTCCTAGTGTCTCTAACACTTCCCGAATGTGTCCAACATGCTCCTCCTCGTTCTTCGAATAAATCAGGATATCATCGATGAACACAATCACCGATTATATCCAACATTGGCCGACACACTCAATTCATCAAATCCATAAAGGTATTTGGTGTGATAGTCAAAACAAAAGACATAACAAGAAACTCATAGTGTCCATAACACGTGGTAAAAGTTGTTTTAGGAATATATTTCTTCTTCTCCTTCAACTGATGGTAACCAGATCGAAGGTCTATCCTTGAGAACCAATTGGCACCTTGGAGCTGATCAAACCAATCATCAATCCTCGGTAGTAGGTACCGATTCTTCACTATCAACTTATTCATATCATGGTAGTTGATTCACATCCTTATACTACTATCCTTCTTCTTCAAGAATAAGACCGGAGCACCCCAAGGAGAGATGCTTGGTCTGATGAACCCCTTATCAAGCAACTCCTGCAATTGCTCCATCAACTCCTTCATCTTGATCGAAGCCAAGCGATACGGTGCCTTAGCAACAGGTTGGCCACCTGGTATCACGTCAATCTGGAACTTGATCTCGAGGTCTAGTGGCACACCTGGTAAATCTTCGGGAAACACATCAAAGAATTCACACACAACCAGTACATCCGACAATTGTGGTGTTGGCATATCAACATCCTTCATGTAGGCCAAATAGGCGCTACATCCATGCCTCATGCACTTTCCGCCACCGCCATCGAAATCACTTTCAGAATCATCATAATTTGATCACCATATATTGTCACTAGACTTTCATTAAGCACTGTCAATATAATCATCTTCTTGCGACACACAATGTTCGCCTCGTAGTCCCCCAACCAATCCATTCCTAGAACTACATCGAAACCGCCTAAGGTCATCACAAATGGTCTAACAAGAAACTCATGACCTTTGAATTTTACTTCACATCCTTCTATCAGATTAACAATCCTGCTAGACTTATCGATGGTAGTTTCTACATCGAAGGGCTCATCAATACTCCTACTACTAACAGGCAACTTATCACAAAAGCACCAGAAATAAAACTCCTACTAGCAGCTGAATCAAATAACACAGAAGCAAGAGTTTGGTTTACTAGAAACGTACCTGACATAATATTGAGATCCATCCCTGCCTCCTCCCTAATCATTATGAAAGCCCTGGCGCTAGCTTTCTGCCCTTCAGTCCTAGCTGTCTTCTTCCCCTCGAACTCTCAGCCCTCGACTTCTTACATTCCCTCATCATGTGGCCCTCCTCGCCATAGTTATAACACCTCCTTATCCTGCAGTCCTTCGCTACATATCCCGTCCTTCCACACTGGAAACATACATTAGATCCCCCCTACACTCTCTAGTGTGCTCTTTCCCACATTTGCCACACCTTTTCGACCCCGCACTGGGTGTGACCACACGCCGGTCATCCAACCTCACAACTTTGTTGTTTGGAGCGGGCCCGCCATGTCCAAACCTCTTTCCACTCCAGTTTCGGTCACCACCACCCTTCTTACTCATCTCAGCCACCACTACCCCCTTTCAACATATAACCTAACCACCAAATCAAAACCAACCTAAACGTGCTTGGGTGAGCGACAATCATGTGCCTACGGATGTCCGCCAATAGTCCTTGAATGTATCTCTTGATCTTTCGTGACAAGGGCGTCACTTGGTCCGACACCAGCCATGCCATCTCATTGAACTTGGTGGTGTATTGTTGGTGTGTCATGGTTCCCGCCTCCACTGGCAAGAACTCCCTCTCCACCTTGTCCAACTCTCGGTGAAGACAAAACTCCTCAATGACCAGCTTCTTTAGCTCTGCCCACCTCATCCTCCTGATAGCCCTCCTACCCTCAGCTTGGATGATATTTTCCCAGCAGCACAGAGTCGAGTCCATAAATCCATGAGTGGAAAACTTCACCTTCAGATCTTCATGACACTCACTGATGTCAAGGACAAATTCCATCTCTCTCACCCATCGGTGAGCAGCAGCAGTAGTGCCATTTCCGTCAAAAGTCAGGGCTTGCATCTTTGGAATATCCTATAGTTACAACCTCATGCTGCCTAAGGCACATGATCTTCTTCTCTTCCTCATCAATTGAGACAACCGTCTCAGTCTCTAGTCGCTCTTTGCCTCCCGAGGACCTGTTCCTCTCCTTCCTTTCTCCTTCCTGCACAGCTTTGATCACTTCAGTGACCACAGACGGTAAGATCGTCTACATGACCTGGTGAACCTATTCCACCACTGTCTCCTTCACTGAGGCTCTTAAGTTAGCACTTTCATCACCACCCTCCAGATGAGGGGTCTCGGGCTCTTCATGAGCTACCTCTTTAGCTCGAGGCCTTCCTCTCGTGACCCATGGTCCACCACCACGTCCACCACGACCTCCACCTCTAGAAGACTTTAAAGATCTACCACCAATCATCCACTAAAACGCTATAAGATTCAAACACTTACACTCTCATTAAAGGTAATAGCTCAGTTTATGTTAGGTATAGTAAGTCCCTAATTATAGTGGCTAGTTGTGATTAGCCTCTTACTTTACTCTTCATACCCCAAGCATTTCTATCCTAACTAAATCAATATCTAAATCTACTAAAAACATATAAATCACATAACATGCGCACATAATACCGGTTAATTATAAGAAAATACCTGGTGGCACGTAGCTACTCGGACCAGCATCCCTTACCCTTTGTCTCATTCTCAGTTTAGGTTTCTTTAAAAAATATTTACCCATTTCTCTTAAACTTTAGATTTGATACCAACTTGTAAGGCCCCGTCCCCGAGACGCTCATAGTTGGACAATCATCGCACATAAAACATATAATTTACATTTACAATTTCTAAAACATTGTAGCGGAATAATTTTAAACCATTTCATTATAATTGCTTTTGCAAAATAATACATTGTAGTTAACTGTTACAAAATATCATAATTTGTATTACATCACAAAAACATTATCATAACATGAAATGGATGCCATCCAAAATAATCCAAGTAGCAGCCCCGTGCCATCCTCAACAACATTCACCTGCCAACTAGAAATAAATAAAAGTCAGCGTTGCTGTGTGAGTTCTAGTTCTATAAAATAAAATACTATTCTTTCGTTTAAAACCATTCTTTACTTTCATACGTGATCATAGAACATACATACACATAGATAATATCATTTCTATGTTCCATTACCATTCATTATCCATCTTTCTTTCATTCTTTCTGGATCAATGTCATCATCTATACCCAAATGTAGTCACAAAGTGAGTAGTGGGCCGAAGTCTATAAATAGACCACCATTTATTACGCACAAAGCCTGGCACCAGTACCGGGGCAATCGATAAGGATCCCATACATAAGTTTAACCCAAACGTAGGCATAAAGCGGGTACCGGGCTGAAGTCTATAGATTGACACCCATTCATTATGCACAAAGCCTGGCACCAATACCAGGGCAAAACTTATCCATTCATTCATTAATTCTTTCTTTAATGCATGCATCTTTCCTACTTTACATTCCTCTTTTCATTATCTTTCCTCTTTTCATTATCTTTCCGCTTTTCATTATATACTACTTTACATTCATTGACATTAATCATACCACGCAAAGCCATGGAAAATAACATTCAAAACAAGGAACATAACATAAACATAACTATACCATACATCATCTACATCACATATGCATCATAAATTCAACTTACATTACCCCCGGGAACATCCCAAGTCAAAGCCTACACTTTACATTTTCCGCATAATTCATAAAATATTCTATGTCTTAGGCGCATGGGCATTATGCAGGCGCATGGCCTTTTGGGCGCATGGGAACACTTAGGCGCATGGGCACTATTGGGGCGCATGACCCAATACTTAGTCATTTTTGGCATTTCTAGGCGTATGGGCACTATGCAGGAACATGAGTGCCTAGGCGCGCGGGCAGTTTTGGGCACATGGACACTTAACCAAATTCAGCCTATTCTAGGCGCATGGATACTATTTGGCTGCATAGGGTTTTGGGCGCATGGGGGACACTTAGGCAATTCTGACCATTGGGCACATGGGCCTATTTCAGGCGCATGGGCAACTAAATCAAACTAATAACGTCATAATAAGTCCCAATCTTATTAGTTCTACATGTTGAAAAAGCTTATTTCTAACATTCTAAGCAACAAAACATAAATATAACACATTTATAACATCATCATTTGCGCAAATCATAACCCACCCACATTCACACATACACATACATACAGGTATGAAACCCACATTCATAAAAACATTCACACATGCATTTCCAGCCAAAATCAGTTGAAACATATAAAAAGGGGGTTCAAGAACTCACCTTTGACAAACTTCCAGATGAACTTCTTTAACCCGATTGTACTATGAGTTCAACCGCCTAGAAACCCACCAAAAACACACACACCCGAACACATAAACACAATAAGCATATAATCGAGGCATAACCTGTCAAGAACAACTTAAAATGATTTCTTACCTTGAATTCGAATCTTCTTCTTCTTTCTTCAAAACCCAAAACTTCAGCTCTTTCTCTCTTTAAATCTAGATCCAAAAGGTGAAAAGTGGCATGGCATGGGCAGCCATGCTACTTTTGTACAAAATAATAATTGTTTTGTACCTTTTACATATATAACTCCTCTACTTGGGTTTTATTACATAATTTCTTTTATTCTTCTCTTTCTTCAAAAATCTGGGTGTTAGAAATGGTTCTAAAGTTTCACACTATGACTTAGAAAATATTCTAAGTATGAAATCTTCTAAAGCAAAGACCAACATCTTTCAAAGCCAAATATGAAGTCTTCTGAAGCTTCAGAGACAAAGTATTCCGAAGCCAACTCATGAAAACAAATTTCTTCCGAAAACTTTTGAGTACATGCTTTATCTGATGTACCTTTACCATAAAGCTGGACCACCTTTTCGCTGCAACTCTGTTTGACTCACCAACTTTCACAAGTTGGTAAAAGGTCCATGCTTTTGGTAACCGTACATTACTTATGTATTTTTATCTTTTTTGTAATATATTAGGATGTGAGCTATGACATGTCATAGTCACTAGTCAAACGGCAATCTGCCTTTTGACTCTATATTGATTTTGTTGTGGTCTAGATCATGTATCCAGATGACCTTCAAAGTATGGTCAATTGTAGGATGTAGTATAAAGTATCTTAGGTCCCTTGTATCTTTCTGTATGCTTTGTAACACTTGTAAGGAACTTGAGAGTAATATACAACATTCTTGAAAACCAAAAACTTGTGTTATCTTGTTCTTATTCTATCTCTTTATTACTTGTGTTTCATTGTATCAAAGAGAAATTGGTTACTAGTTTTCTATTTGATCTGTTAAGTATTCTAAATCACTTTCCTCATTGTGTGTTGTCTTGTAAGTGACCATCCTTCAAACGGTCCTACAAAGACTATACTCTTTGTCAATGTTTACAAGACTATCATTTGCAGAGGTCTTAATCTGTTACGGAGTAACAAGCTTTCGGTTAAAAAGGTTAGAAAGCGGTTATGAGGACCTTTAGCAATTACAAAAGTTATAAATACTTTAGTACCTATTGCTCAATTTCTCTACACTTTCATGCATGGACATGGAAACGTATGTATTGTAAATATTTAATCATATTTAATAAAACTTTGGTCATGTATGCATACCATCCCAAAATCAAGAAATCCTGTAATATGAGGGCATCTTGAACTCACTTTGGATGTTTTACTTGAGTAAACCCTAAGACATAAGTGCTTCACCTCACAATTCATGGAACATACCAAGACATCAACTTTTTGTTAAATATTTTCTAGAATCATCACCGACCAACTCCAATGGTCTAAATTATTTTATATGTGGAGCCTTGTGTCCATTTGTCATCTTAATTCCTATTAGCGGGGTTGCTTTTTTGGTGAAGAAGTCCATGTGCAAGGACATGGAAAAGAGCCTCATTTAACAGGTTTTACAGGAAGGGTGGGACTAGGTTTGGGTTTAAACTTTAACAAAGTATATATATATATATATATATATATATATATAATATATATATATATATATATATGTTTGTGTGTGTGCGTGTGTGTGTGTATAGTTATTACATTTTAACTAATTTTTAAATTGTGAAAACATATAACCTACATATTTTGAACAAATGTATTGATTATTTTAAAATTGAAATTAACTAATCTATTATTTTTGTTATACTCTATTATTTTTTAAATATTAATTTATAAAGTTTCAACTTTTAAATTTCAAATCCCACCCCAACGGTTATATTTATATTATAGGTACAAACATTTATCTTGTACTTTTTCAACACCTTCGATTTGTCCTAACTTTCATCTTTCAAAATTTCTATTATTATTTATAATCTCTACATAATAATGAGTTCAAATGGTAATGAAAGTCCACCTATTTCACCTCCTGATTCACCTTTTGTAGATTTTACGCATGTGGCGTTAAAGGAATTGATGGATGAAGATGTTGACAAAGAGTATGTAGAAGTGATGAAAGCTCATGTTGCTATAAGTTCTCAAATCACATCAATAAAACATATACGTGTACAAAGGGATCGTGAAGAGGGGGATAAGCGTCTTTGGAATGACCTTTTTTGAATTGGTGTACCCTGTAAGTTATTTTAGATGAAGTTTCTAGATGAGCAAACAAGTTTTCAATCGAATTGCTGAAGGTGTGTACAATTATTCTTTATATTTTCAACAATATATGATTGTACCGGTAGAAAAGGTCTTTCATCAAAACAAAAATGCTTTGTTGTCATACATTAGTCGGCAAATGGCACAACTGCTCATCAATGTGATGAAAACATATGGATTGGTGAACTACTCTTTCCAAATGTATTATGAAAATAGATATGATGTTGAAATTTACTCAAAAGAGTATCTAAGAAGCCCAAACACTTCTCACATGCAACATTGGCTAGAAGCACATTTTGCCAAGCATGGGTTTCCTGAATTGGTAGGAAGCGTTAGTTGTATGCTAGAGGTAGTTGTGTCATATGAACTTTGTATTTGGCATGCATATTTTGGAGTAGCAGGATCTAACAATGATATTAATATGCTTAATCAGTCTCCTGTATTCAACCAATTCTTACAAGATAATGCTCCTCCATGCAATTTTACAGTGAATGGAACTCCGTAAATAACATGATATTTTCTTGCAGATGGTATATATCCTGAATGCAATACAGTGAAAAACTTTAAAAAACATCACAAGTTTGCAGACCAAAAAATGAATGAATTTAAAAAGCAACACAAGTCAGCAAGACAGGATGTTAAGATAGCCATTGGTGTCCTCCAAAACCGAATGGCAATCATACATGGTCTTGCAAGAGCTTGGAGCTTGCAACAAGTGATATCACGTATGCATTTATTATAATGCGTAATATGATTGTGGAGGATGAAGGCTATGCTATATGTGAGTGGTTAGATGATGATGATGATGATGATGATGATGATGATGAAAAGATAGGTCAATCACTCATGAACATGTAGCTCTAAGAGCATTTCAAAGTTATTTTGTAAATTTTTAAATGTTTGCGTAATCAAGAGGCTCATCATGCACTTTGGGCTGATTTGGTGGAACATATATGGTCATTTAAAGAATAAATATTGTAATGTTTAGTTATTGTAAATTGTAATGTGATATTCTTGTAATGTGTCATTATTTTGGTAATATTTAACTCTTGTAACTTATAATTATTTTAAGGTTGTTTGAATCCCTTATTTATTATCTATAAATTTTAAATTATATGATTTTATAATAATATGTTATTTTTACATTTTAAATACCCCCAAAACATTTATTAGTTATTAATTATTAATATAAATTTCAAAATTTTTCCCCGAAATACATTTTAAACAAATTTTAAATTTTCCTCTACACAAACTCTCGCCTCTCAAACCGTTATAAATACATTTTTGTTCCTTCATATTTTTCACCCTCTCAAATCTTCTCTCTTAAAATTCTTAAGAATCATGAATCCAAACACGAAGTCATTTCTATAATTGCTAATTGATCCAATTCTGATAAAACCCAAACCTAAATTCAAACCTTAATTCAAACCTTAATTCAAACCTAAACCCATAGACATATCCAAACTTTGGATATTCCCAGTTCCAAGGATACCAAAACCAACGATTCCCAAATCTTGGATTCTCTTAATTCCTAAATCTAGGGTTCTCTAAGTTTCCAAATCCTAGATTTACTTAATTCTCAAATCCTAGGTTCTCTCAATTAAAGAATCTTGGGTTCTCTCAATTTTAAATCATGGATTCTCTCTATTCACCAATCTACCTTTAACTCAATCTCTAGCTACCATAGACTCTCCAGCTGTTTCAACAACCAAAACATACACTTTGGCACCACGCAGTTGTAGTGTAGATGAATCTCAATCCCCTTACTTCAAGATCACCAAAAATAAGAATTGCAAAGCATTTTCATCCTTGGAACAACTAAAAATAAGATCATGGTCATTTGAGGAAGAAGAAGTGCTTACCAAGGCATGGTTACATATTTCACTGTATTATCAGCAACTTTCATAAAAAAAATAAGTTTTGGAAAAGGGTCCATAAATACTTCAAACATGGTAGCATTATGGGGAGAACAAAGGATAACCTACGTTCTCAATGGAACATGATTAAATGAAAGGTGTATGTATTCAACAACATTTACATTGAACTACAAAAACAAAAAAGAAAAGTGGTTGTTTGATGGTCAATTGCTTAAACATGCTCGTGAGATGTAATAAGCCTAAGAAATTACACAATTTATGTTCAATCATGTATGGATCCTTCACAAGGCGAACCAAAATGGAAAGAACAAACAGATCTTAAGCACATGTTTGGTGCTTTACATTTCCAAATCTTGTATTCTCTTAATTCTCAAATCTTGATATTCTTAATTTACAAATCCTATGTTCTCTCAATTTCCAAAGCATGAGTTCTCTCCATTCATCAATCTACCTCTAAACATCTGCTTTGTCACAACACAGTGTTAGTGAAGATGAATCTCCATCCCCTTACATCAAGATCATAGTTAAGAAGAAGAGTAAAGTAGTTGCATCCTCAAAACAACCAAAAAAAATCATGGTCATCTGAGGAAGAAGAGTGCTTACCAAGGTGTGGTTAAATGTTTCAAACGATTGTATTATCGGGAACTCTCAAAAGAACAACAACTTTTGGTAGAGGGTCCATACATACTTCAAACATGGTAACACTATGGTGAGAACTATGGATAACCTATGTTATCACTCGCATATGATAACAAAAAAGTGAGTGTATTCAACTACAACTACATTCACCTACAAAATAACAAGTGGTAGTTATGATGATCAATTGCTTAGACATGCTCATGAGATGTATGAAGTCTCTAAAAGTACACACTTCATGTAGGATCATGTTTGGATCCTTCTTAAAGATGAGCTGAAGTGGAAAGAACAAACAGATCTTGAGCACAATCAAACTGTAATTGGTAAGAGACCTGTTGATAACATTTCATTTGAAGCTAACAAATATTTTGAATTCAATGATGACAATAAATTAATGATTAATGATTATGGGAATAAATTTGAAGAATTTTCCCGTCCAATGGGCAACAAGAATGCTAAAGCAATGACTAAAGGTAAGTATAAAAGCAAAGCTACAGCCATCTTGTCATAAATAAATGAGGTCATTGGACGCTTACAAAATTTAATAAACAAGCCAAGTAGCCACCTCATGCCATCCTCAGCAACATTGCAACTGGAAACACATAAAAGTCAATGTTGCTGAATGAGTTCTAGTTTTAAAATAAAATATACTTTACTTTAGTTTAAAACCTTCCTTTACATTATTACGCGATCAAGCATCATGCGTACACATAGATAATACCATTATTATCTTCCATTACCGTTCATTACGTACATTCATCATTACTTTGTTACTTTCCGTACCAATACCATGAATTTTACCCCACTGTCATGCATAAAGCGGGTACTGGGCCGATAATAAACATACATAATAAGGAACATGAACATACATAACCACAAGGCATCATCATACATAACAATCATCATACATTATCATCATGCATAAGCATAGTATCAATCACATATTAGCATTCAAGACACATCATACATCACCCATCACATTATCTATGACCTCAAAAAGTCAACTTACATTAGCCCCGGGAACCTCCCAAGTCAAAGCCTACATTTTATATTTTCCCCAAAATCACAAAAATTTTCTAAGTCTTAGGGGCATGGGTATTATACAGGCGCATGGCCTTCTGGGCGCATTGGGAACACTTAGGGCACATGTGGAACACTTAGGGCGCATGGGGAACTTCTGGGCGCATGGTCTATCACTTAGTCATTATGGGCAAATTCTGGGCATGTAGGCACTATGCAGGCGCATGGGAATTCTGGGAATCTGGACACTTAGTCAAATTCAACCTAATCCTAGGCGCATGGTTACTATTTGGGCGCATGGGGTTTCAGGCGTCTGGGGAACACTTAGGCAAATTCACCCGTTGGGTGTATTTACCACTATTTAGGCGCATGGGCAGCCAACTTACACTATACAACATATTTCAGTCCCTAATCCTCATCTAACAGGTTCTAAGCTTAACACTAGCATCCCAAGCCATAGAAACACATTCATAACATAATCATAACCATATAAACACCTAAATCAAACCCCACCCACAAACACATTCATACACATACATACGGGTGTAAACCCATTTTATAAAAATGAACATACATGCATTTCCAGCCCCAAATTAGTTTAAAAGAACTAAAAAAGGGGGTTCTAGAACTCACCTTAGCAGCTTTTGGGTATGACTTCCTTCAAAACCCATTTGCTAAAAGCTCAAACACCTTGAATTCGATCTTGTTCTGGTTCTTCTCTTTAAAACCGAGAGTTTCTCTGCTTTCTCTCACTAGAATCATAGGAGAAGAAGTGTGCAGATGGTATGGGCAGCCTTGCCCACCTTTACAACCACTTTTGAAACCTTTTTGTCCTTTTGACACATTCAACCCCTCAACTTGGGTTAAACTATGTTTCTTTCTTTTTCATCACTTTATTCTTTCTTTCATGCCTATTAAAAAATATCCAGGTGTTACAAGTCCCCCCTTATATAGGCTTCGTCCCCGAAACCTATTATTCCTCAAACAAATGTGGGTAATGTTGCCTCATCACCTCTTCGGTCTCCGACATAGACTCAGATCCCTTTATGTGCTTCCACTGTACAGGCATAATGGGAACTACTTTATTCCTTAACCTCTTCTCTTTTTGATCAATGATCACCACTGGCTGCTCCACATGATTGTGCCATTCATTAACTTCGATATCTTCCAGTGGTACAACCATATCCTCGCCAGCTAAACACTTTCTCAAATGAGATACATGAAATGTCGAGTGAATTCCACTTAACTCATCTGGTAACTCCAATCTATAGGACACCTCTCCTCCGAAATCAATGACGCATGCCCGAAGCATATCTTCTAGCATCATAATCGTCCTCTCCGACTGACCGTCCATCTGAGGATGATAAGTTGTGCTAATATGTAACCTCGTCCCCATCACATCATGGAAATTCTTCCAAAACTTAGATGTAAACCAGGTGCCACGATCGGACAATAGACACCGACACACCATGACGAGTTACAATCTCCTTGATGAACAATTCCGCCAAACTCTCGGATGAATATGTGTCACGGATTGGTAGGCAGTAAGCACTCTTCATCAGACGATCAACTGTCACCCCTATGGCATCATACCCTCATGAGGTATGCGGTAGCTTCGTAATAAAGTCCATGGTGATATGCTCCTACTTCCACTCTGGTATATCTAAAGGTTGGATCTTCCCGTATGACTTCTAATGCTCGGCCTTCACTTGTAACAAGTAAGGCACTTACTCACATACTCCGCCACATAGCGTTTCATAACCGGCCACCAATAATCTTTCTTCATATCTTGATATATTTTTGTAGCACCGGGATGAATAGAGTATCAAGTCTAATGAGCTTTATCCATAATCTTCCCACGTATATCCCTATAACAAGGAATCCACATTCGTCCGAATTGAATTCTAACATCGTGCGTGTTTTCACCCAACTTTGCGACTAGACCTCTCATCCTTTCAGAGTTAAGATGATCTTCTTTCGATGCCTCATCTCGAAACTCCTTTACCTGCGTCATCACATCAGAGGTCATAATCAACTGATAGGCTTCACCCGAATCGGCTCGGGTTTCTCCTTTCGGCTAAGGGCATCTGCCACCACGTTGGCCTTACCTAGATGGTAATGGATCTCGTAATCATAATCCTTTATGAGCTCCAACCATCACTGCTACCTCATATTCAAGTCCTTCTGCTCGAAGAAATACTTCAAGCTCTTGTGGTCAATGAAGACGGTGCACTTCGTCCCATACAGGTAGTGCCTTCGAATCTTCAGCGCAAAAACCACAGCCGCCAGTTCCAAGTCATGAGTAGGGTAATTAACCTTATGAAATTTTAATTGTCGGGATGCATAAGCTATAACCTTTCCTTGCTCTATGAATAAATCAATATATCATCAATGAACATAATCACTAATTTATCCAACATCGGCCGATACACTCGATTCATCAAATCCATAAAAGCAGCTTGTGCGTTGGTCAAACCAAAAGACATAACGAGAAACTAGTAGTGTCCATAACACATGCAAAAAGCTGTTTTAAGAATATCTTGCTCCTTCACCTTCAACTGATGGTAACTAGATCAAAGGTCTATCCTTGAGAACCAACTGGCACCTTGGAGCTGATCGAACAAGTCATCAATCCTCAGTAACGGGTACTGATTCTTTGCCGTCAACTTGTTCAACTCACGATAGTCGATACACATCCTCATGCTACCATCCTTCTTCTTCAAAAATAGGACCAAAGCACCCCATGGAGAGATACTCAGTCTAATGAACCCTTTATCAAGCAACTCCTACAGTTGCTCCATCAGTTCCTTCATCTCGGTCAGAGCCAACTGATACATCACCTTAGCAACATGTTGAGCACCCAATATCAAATCAATTTGGAATTCGATCTTGCAGTCTGGTGGCACACCTGGTAAGCCTTCTGGAAACACATCCGGAAAGTCACACATAACCAGTACATCGGACAGTTGTGGTGTTGGCGTATCCACATCTTTTACATAGGCCAAGTAGGCACTACATCCATGCCTCATGCACTTTCCCGCCACCGCCATCGAAATCACTTTCGGGATCGTAGTGACTCGATCGCCATAAACCGTCACAGAACTCCCTTCAGGTGCTGTCAGTCGAATAATCTTCATGCGACACACAATGTTTGCCTCATATTCCGCCAACCAATCCACTCCTAGGACTAATCGAACTCACCTAAGGTCATCAAGAATGGTCTAAGAGGAAACTTATGACCTTCTAATTCCACGTCGCAACCTCCAATCATCTCAGATATCCTGGTAGACTTACCTATAGTAGTTTCTACATCGAAGGGCTTACCAATACTTCTACTCCTAATGGGAAACTTAGCACAAAAGGTAGCAGAAATGATACTTCTACTAGCACCAGAATCAAATAACACAGATGCAAGAGTTTGGTTTACTAGAAACATACCTGACACAACATCAGGGTCCATCCTAGCCTCCTCCCTAGTCATCATGAAGGCTCTGCACTCGCCTTCTGCCCTTCAGTCCTAGTCATCTTCCTTGCCATGGAACTCTCGTCCCTTGGCTTCTTGTAGTCCATGCTTATGTTACCCTTTCCGCCACAATTATAACACCTTTTCACCGCACACTCTTTTGTTAGCTGACTGGGCCTCCTACATTTGAAGCAGAGGTTTGATCCCACCTGCACTCTCTTGTATGCTTCTTCATGCAATTACCACAACTCTTCACCCCCACACTATATGTGACCACATACCAGTCATCCACTCTCGCAGCCTTGTTGTTTGGAGTGAAACTCTCACATTCACTTCGCTTTCCGTTCCAATTCTGGCCGCTGCTACCCTTCTTGTTCACTTCAATCATGGTCGTTCCCTTAACCTCCCTAATTACCTCAGTCACTATAGACGGCAGAATCATCTGCATGACCTGTTGAACTCCCTCAACAACAACCTCTTTCAATGCGGTCCTTAGATTAGCACTATCATCACCACTTTCTAGGTGATGGATCTTGGGCTCTTCGAGTGCCATTTCCGCAGCCCTGGCCGTGCTTCTCGTGACATGCGGTCCAGCACCACGTCCACCATAACCTTCATCTGGCAAAACCTTCGAAGATCTACCACCGACCATCCTCTAACACGATATAAGATTCAAACACTAACATGATCATTCTAGGGAATAGCTTAGTTTATGTCAAGTATAGTAAGTCTCTAATTACAATGGCCAGTTGTGATTAACCACTTACTTTACTCTTCATACCCCAAGTATTTTCTATCCTGACTACATCAGTATCTAAATCTACTAAAGGCACATAAACCACATAACATGTACACATAATACCGGTTAACATTAAGAAAATACTTAATGGCATGTAGCTACCAGGACTGACATCCCTTCGCTTTGTCCCATTTTTAGTTTAAGTTTTGGTTTCTTTTGAAAATTGAAACCCGCTTCACTTAAACCTGGCTTTGATACCAACTTGTAAGGCCCCATTCCCGAGACACTCACAGTTGGTCAATCATCACACATAAAACATATGATTTACATTAAATTTACTAAAACATTGCAATGGAATTTTAAACAACCATTTCATTACAAAATATCATTTGTTTGTATTACAATGCAAAAATATTATCGCAACATAAAATGGATGCCATCCAAAACAAGCCAAGTAGCCACCTTGTACCATCCTCAGCAACATTTACCTGCTAACTGGAAACACATAAAAGTTAGCGTTCCTGAGTGAGTTCTAGTTCTAAAACAAAATATACTTTACTTTCGTTTAAAACCTTACTTTACATTCTTACACGATCAAGCGTCATACGTACACATAGATAATACCGTTATTATCTTCCATTACCGTTCATTACGTACATTCACCATTAGTTCTTTACTTTCTGTACCAATACCATGAACTTTACCCCATCGTCATGCATAAAGCGGGTACTGGGCTGAAGTCTATAATAGACCCCCATACATTGCGGCCGGTGGCCTGACCACAGTACTGGGGTAAATTCATGAGTACCAATGCCTTGTGCTATACCCCACCATCATGCATAAAGCGGGTACTGGGCCGAAGTCTATAAATAAACTCCCATACATTGCGCCCGGTGGCTTGACCATAGTACCGGGGTAAGCGACAAGGGTTCATACAAATGGTCAATCACAAAGATTGACCTTGGTGTGCATCCTTTTGGGAAGCTAACCCACACACCGTTGAACTAACACCCTTCATTAGGTGTGAATCTCCCACGACTTTCTATTTCATCATTTATTAATGCATGCATTCATTCATACCTTACGTTCCTTTTTTCATTATCTTCCGCTTTACGTTACATAATACTTTACCATTTACATTCACAACTATACTCCGTAAAGCCACGGAAAATAAACATACATAATAAGGAACATGAACATACATAAACACAAGGCATCATCAACATACATAACAATCATCATACATCCTCATCATGCATAAGCAAAGCATCAATCACAAATCATCATTCAAGCCACATCATACATCACCCATCACATTATCTATGACCTCAAAAAGTCAACTTACATTACCCCCTAGAACCTCCCAAGTCAAAGCCTATATTTTACATTTTCCCCAAAATCTCAGAAATTTTCTAAGTCTTAGGGGCATGGGCACTATATAGGCGCATGGCCTTCTGGGTGCATGGGGAACACTTAGGGAACATGGGGAACACTTAGGGCGCATGGGGAACCTTTGGGCGCATGGCCCATCACTTAATCATTATGGGCAAATTCTAGGCGCATGGGCACTATGCAGGCGCATGAGTGCCTAGGCGCATGGGAATTCTGGCAATCTGGACACTTAGTCAAATTCAACCTAATCCTAGGCGCATGGTTACTATTTGGGCGCATGGGGTTTCAGGCGTCTGGGGAACCCGTTGAGTGTATTGGCCGCTATTTAGGCGCATGGGCGGCCAACTTACACTAAACAACATATTTCAGTCCCAATCCGTCATCTAACAGGTTCTAAGCTTAACACTAGCATTCCAAGCCATAGAAACACATTGATAACATAATCATAACCATATAAACACCCAAATCAAACCCCGCCCACAAACACATTCATACACATACATACGGGTGTAAACCCATTTTATAAAAAATGAACATACATGCATTTCCAGCCCCAAATCAGTTTAAAAAAAATAAAAAGGGGTTCTAAAACTCACCTTAGCAGCCTTTGGGTATGACTTCCTTCAAAACCCATTTGCTAAAAGCTCAAACACCTTGAATTCAATCTTCTTCTGGTTCTTCTCTCTAAAACCGAGAGTTTCTCTGCTTTCTCTCACTAGAATCATAGGAAAAGAAGTGTGTAGATGGTATGGGCGGCCTTGCCCACCTTTACAACCACTTTTGAACCTTTTTTGTCCTTTTGATAAATTCAACCCCTCAACTTGGGTTAAACTATGTTTCTTTCTTTTACTTCACTTTATTCTTTCTTTCATGCCTATTAAAAAAATATTTGGGTGTTACATAAAATTAGTATTTAGGTAGTTTAATATATTTATTGTTTAAGTTATATATTATTAGTTATTATAAATTTTAGTTATGTCTTGTTTTATTTTTAAGTTTAGTCTATGAAAAAAATTTGAAATTTGAATTTTAAAACTTTAAAAATTTTAAATATATACATCTAAGTAAAAAAATACTTAACTTTTAAATTTTATAACATCAAGTTTTCCGCCCAACAAAAGACATGTAAATATTTAATTTATATATTACCCTATATGTTAATTAAGCAAAGTTATGAACTGTATCAAGGGTATTTTTGAAATTTAATATCGCTAAAAGAACACACGTCCATCCATGGAGAAGACACACCCTTATCTCAACTCTTTCTCTCACTGGGATTAGATTTTTCCATTGAATCCAATAAATAGGGTCTGCATAGCACTCAGACCATCTACTATGAACCCTGTTATGTTAGGATCTGGTATTTGACCAAACACCAACTGATTAACGTGTTAGACCAAACCAATAGTGCGGAATCCTATTTGATTGGCGATCCAATCAGTGAGAACGCACGTAGACACAATAACGAATTGAATCTAACGTCAAGAATCGATTAGGAATCGATCTGCAACATTCTATGAACTTGGAGTATGAACTTAGAGGCTTTTGGACGGCTAGGGTACGTCTGGAGTCGAAGTGGACTCAATGCTTACGTTTTTCCACGAATTAGGTGGTATTTATAGGTTAGGGTTTCTCATTCGGGCGACTGAACCATTGGCATGGTTCATTCGTGCGATTGAGACATGCGGTTGATATATTCGCACGGCTGAGTGTTCAGTCGTGCGACTGAGTCAAACGCATGAAGTTGTTCAGGCGTATGAACTATTTAGGCGCATGGACACTCAGTCGCATGGCCATTCGGACGCATGACCACTGTTGGGGCGCATGGTCCATTCGGACGCATGACCACTATTGGGGCGCATGGTCCATTCGGACGCATGAAAACTTCACTTCACCAAGTTTGAGTGTATTCAATAGTATAACATTATGCATAACACTTCAAACAATCACAAACCTATATAATCAAGTCAATATGCGTTAAACAACTCATTAATGAAATATTAAACATTATAAACACAACCAAACATTTGTATTTCATTAAGTACCCGTACACTTACAATTACACAAGTGTAAGACATATTACATTCAAATCAGGATCTAGGTACATATATGTATCAACACCTTGCCTTTATTTTTGACGTCATGATGTTCGCTTGATTCGCCATGAAAATAGGTTATGAGTGTTGGAGCTCTTTTTGAATATTTGCATTAGTCTTTATGTTTTTGTTTTTTTTGTCATATTATAGGTGTTTATTGTGTAAATATATATTTCTAGTTCTCATTGTTAGTATAAATAAGATATAATATGTATTTTTGCAGTGATGAATATTGTTAGAACTTTTCTGTTATTCACTCTCTATACATTATATCCATTTGCATTAGCTTTCAATAAAATCTCTATGAATATTTGAAGTATTTTCATCTGTTTGATTACTTTATGCTTATAATTAATTATTGCATTACAATATCATCACAGATCAATCCATTTGAACCTATCAAATGGTATCAAAGCCTTTAGTTTAATGATTTTAAGCTTAATATCAACTTTTAAGCTCTGTAAATCACTTGAATCTGTGTTTGATAGCAATTTGATCAATAAATTATTGTATTCAGTTGTGTTTCATCATCAAAATCATGAATTGAATCACAATTTGACGCTTAATAGATTCAGATCTGAATTCTCATCAGAGTTGTGTGTGAAAGTGTTCTTTATATTCCAATTTAAATTCAATCAGAAAATCAGACTTGTTGTTAATTGAGAGAATTAATGAATTAGGATTCATTATCGGTCTATATATTACCTTATTGGAAGTTTTCACACCAATTAATCAAGTTTTGAAGAATTTGATAACATTAGGTTATTACAAAGATGATGAATTAGGCACTTGTAGTGTTAAAATCATCTAAAAGTTTCTAAGTGTTTAGGCACATAACAACTGTAGGCGCATTAGCACTATTTGAGCATTTCAGAGTTGGAAGTTTTAACACTGTTTGGGAGTTTTACTACTGTTTGGATGTTTTTGAAACCTAAGAATTCTAGGTGTTTGAAGACTATTTGGAAGCTTCAGGTTAACAAACTAGAGATTTTATCCAAGTACCCAAGGGCTTGACAACTGTTTAGGCACTTGATACCTGTTCATATGTTTGACAACTATTCAAGCGTTTTACAACTGTTTAGACGCATCTTTAGTTGGGCGTTACAAAATTCAGCTAAGGCATCTACTTAGGTGTTTCTTGTTCAAAGTGGGTGTTTCACAAGTAGTAGACGCATTAGAATTTAGACTTTTCATTCAGCATTTAGAAAATTTTCTAATAAACTAAAGTCCAAAAATATTGTCATTTATTTGTTTTATTTCAAATTCTATAAATAAAAAAAAACAATTTATTTTCTTAAATTCAAAACACAAAATGGTTATGTCTAAAGATTCTGAGAACAAAGTTCCTAAGTTGAAGAACAGAGCTGATTTCAAGAACTAGTCTCTCAGATTAAAACATCATCTAAACTCTATTGAACTGATCTTTGGAAATCAATAGAGAAAGGACTACATATTCCTGTTACATCAGACGATCCAGAAAGAGGATTTGTTTACACCAAAGACTCTCAAGAACCTTATCCGGAAGAAGGTTTGCATAATGATGATAAGTAAAGTAAAAAATGACATTAAAGCTTACTCACTCATGTGTAAAGGTTTACATTTGTAGGTATTAACCAAACTTGAGGGTTACCAAACTGGCTACACCATGTGAAGGTGGTAAAGAGATTCAAGATCTCAAAAAGCATAAACTGAAAAGGCAACTAGAGTTATTTGATCAACTTTACGGAGAAACAATCAATCAAATGATGAATAGATTTGTGCAACTTACTACAAAGATGTCAAATGCAGGCACTAAAAATAATCTTAAAGAATTAAATGATAGACTTCTCAATGCTCTTCCATCTTCATGGAAACAGATAGTGACACTATTAAAGCATACTAAAAAGTTCCCAATGGATCTTGATCTTTTGATTGCTAAGATTGAGTCAGTTGAAATGGATGAGAGCTCTAGGAACAATGAAAGAGCTGCATCAACATCTTAGTACAAGTATGTTACTTCTCCTACAAATATAGTGGAGAATGCATTTATTACAAAGGATGAAAGTACTCCAGAAGATTAGGGTGACTTGTTCATGGGAGCTAGGTTTTTCATAAGTGCTTCTATCTATTCAACTCAACCTCAGTCTCCTCCTAAAACTCAAATGCCTAAACCTTAAATTGAGACCCCATCTTTGAACTCTATTAAACCTAGCAAAGTTAAAGATGTCATAAATATCCTTTTACAGGATGAAGAGTCAAAATCTGGTTTTACTACTTTCATGGCAAGCTTTCAGGCTTATCAAGGTAGTCATTTAACTCAAGTTGATTTGATTTTGTAGGATTTGTTTAAGATGGATTCTTATTATGTGGAAGAGATGGATTTGAACTGGCAGATGGTGATGATAGCTTATAGGACTCAGAAACACTCTTATGTGAACATAATCTACAAGCCAAGTGCAAACAAAATTATTGGCTTTTACAAATCAAAGTCAAGGTGTTTAAACTGTAATAGCTATAGCCATTTCTCAAGAGAATTTAAAGCTCCAAGAAATCAAGGAGGCAATGTTCATGTTGGTGCTAGCAGTCAAAGATATCAGCAACAGTCTTAGAAGACCTTTCAAAAGCCATATCAAAGTCTTCCCATGCTAGAACTAAAAGATGAATAAAAAACAACGGAAGAGCCAAAGAAAGCTCTTGTAGTTATCATTAAAGATGGTTATGACTGGAGTGTTTATGCTGAACAGTTTACAACTGACCTCACTTTTGGTTTAGCTCTTATTGCTGAGATTCATAATGAAGACCGGTCTGAAGACAATGATCCCAAGTCAAATGGTGATTCAGAAAATGATGAAGAGATATGATCAGATTTTTGCTGAGAACCAGATATATATTTGAACCGGATATGATCAAATATATATATTTGATCAAATTCATATGCCATGTGTGCACATCCTACTATATATAAATGACTGGTTGAGAAGTTTTGAAGAACTGCTGAGATAGAAAGATATGAAGAATGAAATAAAGTTTTGAGAAGTTTTATTATTGAAGACAAGATATTTGAAATGTCTGAGCAATCAATCAAAGATGTTTTGCTCTTAGACTGGAAGAGAATAATGTCCAAGATTTATCTGAATTCACCTTTAATGAATGTAGAGAGACATTTATGTTGATGGGTCATCCGGATAACTTTCATAAAAAAACAATTTTTCAGAGCTAGCTAAAAAACCAATTCTTTAGAGCTAGAGTAATTTAATCACCAGAAGCTTTTATGCTATATATTCTAACGTTGTTTGTCAAAGAGAAGTACTGGTTGGAATTCTTCCCCTGTTGATATTGCTTCTCCTATAGTTGTTGCGGCTACGAATAAACGGTTTAATATGGCGAATGGATCATGAATGGATTCACTTATAACTTGGAGAAAGGGACAAGGAATAAATACTTGATGTATCAAAGATTTTATTTAGATGATCATTAATGAAGAATATCCAGACTTCCATGCCTATGGTGTTAATAGAGAAAGATAAGATCCTGAACACATGTCTGAGAATATGTATAAAATACTTATTGTTAAAGGAACATAAAGCATTCTAATGTTTGATTATATGTGGGTTGTAGCAAGGGATAAGGTGGATATTAATCAAGAACATTTTCATTTGACTGAAGATAAACAGATTGATCCAAATGAGATACATATACTACATTCTACAACCGGCCATACTTTGAAAGCCAGTTGGATACATAAGACTGGACAACAAAATCAAATGTAGAGTCAAAAGGCTGATTGCCTTTTGACTTGTGACTATGACATGTCATAGCTCACATCCTAATATATTACAAAAAGAATAAAGTACATAAAGGAGAAAGCTCAGACTCAAGATCTCAATGTACAGTTTACCAAAAGCATGGACCTTTTCACCAACTTGTGAAAGTTGGTTAGTCAAACAGAGTTACAGTAGAAAGGTAGTCCAGCTTTATGGAAAACTGCATCAGATAATAACATGTACATAAATTTCTTTGGAAGAAATCTGTCTTCATAAACTGGTTTCGGAAGATTGTCCTTGAAGCTTCGGATGACTTTATATTTGGCTTCAGAAGATATTGGTCTTGGCTTCGAAAGATATTGGTCTTGGCTTCGAAAGATTTTAGACTTAGAATATTTCTTATGTAAGATGTAAAACTTTCGAAGCATTTCTTCTCTAGTACTTTAGTGCATGCATGTAGAGAGACTTTGGATGCTTTGAATGTTTTGACTGCTTCAGACTTATTAGAATCCTTACATGCATGCTCTGAGCGAATTCTTAGTTGTGCAATCTAACCTTAACCGTTCCTGTGACATGAGAAAACATGCTAAAGTGTGTCAACATAAAGTTGGTGAGTTCATAGGTTTAACAACAGATAATGTGTTTAAAAAATGTTTGCACGGTAAAGTAATTAAAGCATATCAATATGTAGCTAGCTTATAACAAGTTACTTAGCGTTTCAAACCAAAATTGATTGTTTGTAAGTTGTTTGCCTTCCCACCACGTCTAACACAGACAATGGAAAAATGTTAGGTCAATTAAACACCGTTTGACCTCTAGTCGAGTTAGCGCAACTAACGCGGGTGGGATTTGTCAAATCCAGTAGTACTACTCAAAATTACCTCACTACTCATTACTAACAGTTTGAGAATGTAAGGGCTTACATATATGTTTGCACTAATGTAACAGGTGATAAACAATAATAATAGAAACCATTTATAAATAAAGTTTTCATGTTTTCTCCTCTAAAAGGAAGTAATATAAAATAGGGGCCGTGAAGACTCACCTTGAACGCACAGCAATAAGCAATTGAAATCACAAAATATTTTGGTTTCCGATTAACCAAACGAGATAGAAGGCTCTTTTGAACACCGTTTGCAACTGTCGGTATAAACGGTTCAAGCGCGTGCGGTTGTGAATGAAGAGGGCTACAGAAACGATTCACATGATTATACGAGCAAAAACGTGATCGCGATTCAGGGGAGCATCAAAGAACTTGATCGGAAGTATGAGATCGTTGAGGAGAACATTGCTCAAAGGAGGTAGATTAACGATAGCAGTGAGGGCAGGGTGAATTAGGGTTATGGTTTTGAAGAATGTCTATGGTGGTTATGGATATATACAAAAGAGATGTTGGAATTTGCTTATTAGTCCTCAAAGTTTTATTTATATTGCATTTTAGGTTGCATAGTTGTATTTAGGTTGCATAGATTTAACTAGTTTTAGTTAGTTATCAGTTAGGTTAAAGTCAACTAGTTCTAATAATAATCATGTTAGAATAATAGTAATAATGATAAATACTATTTTCATTCATTAAAATTTTATTTAATATTATTAAATGACGGAAAGCATTTAGGTAAAAAACGATATTAACCTGAAAAATACGAGGTGTCATATCATCCGCTTGTTGAAGAAATTTTCGTCCCAAAAATTAGAACGTCAGATTAATGCAGAACGTCAAGTTTAACAGCAACTATGGAAGGGTGATTCAGAAGCTTGCGTAGGAACCCCAAAACAAAGAAATGTGAGGTTTCATGAGAGTTGCGACATCATCCCCTTGTTAAAGGGAATTCGTCTCGAAATTTAAAGGAAAGGTATCTTAAGAATGATACCTTAAGAAGGTGATGCCTGATCTTTGAACACCTTTGAATACTTCTTCTTCATTTGATCATCGTGTTCGCAGGTAAACTCTGGTCCACGCTTTGAATTCCAACAGACTTTGACCATAGGAATATGACTATGCTTGAGAGTTTTGACCTCTCGATCCATAACTTCCATCGGTTCCCCAATGAAACATAGTTGTTCATCCGCATGTATCTCATCTAACGAAATGACAAGAGTCTCATCTGTAAGGAATTTCCTCAGGTTCAAAACATGGAACACATTGTGTATTCCACTAAGCACTTGGGGTAGGTTCAACTAATAGGCTACTGGGCCAACCCTTTTGCCAATCTCAAAACGTCCAACGTAGCATGGGTTTAGGTTTCCATGTTTCCTAAAACAAATTACACCTTTCCAAGGTGACACTTTGAAAAGTACCTTGTCACCGATTTGCAATTCCAACGGTGTGAGGTATTTATATGCGTAACTCTTTTGTCGGTCACGTGTTGTTGCCATGCAATTACAAATTTGCACTATCTTCTCATTCGTTTCATTCAAAGTTTAGTACCAATAAGTTGACTTTCTCCAACTTCCGCCCAACAAATAGGTGAGCGGCACTTACGTCAACAATGCTTCAAATGGTGCAGCTTTGATTGATGTGTGATAGCTGTTATTGTAAGAAACTCAACCAATGGTGTTATGTAAGAAAACTCAACCAACGGTTAATAAGTTTCCCAATGGCTACCAAAATCAATTACGCAAGAACATAATATATCTTCTAGAGTATGTATCGTACGCTCACTTTGACCATTGGATTGAGGATGATATGTGGTGCTCATATCTAGTCGTGTTCCCAAGGATAGTTGCAATGATTGCCAGAAGTGAGAAGTAAATCGAGCGTCACGATCAGAGATGATAGAAATTGGCACACCGTTGAGAGAGAATATTTCCCTTAGTTAGATGCGAGTTACCTTCTCCAGTCTATCAGTCTCTCTAATGGTTAGGAAGTGTGTAGATTTTATCAAGCGATCTACTATTACCCAAATGGTATTGCATCCGCTAGGAGTTCAAGGTAGCTTTGTGATAAAATCCATTGAGATCTGCTCCTATTTCCATATAGGAATTTCCGGCTGTTAAAGTAGACCAGATGGCCTTTGTGTTGGATTCTTTATGCCCAAGACACATAGAACGTTGATGTGGTTAGTACGTCATGATCCAAGTCCGGTCATACCCAATAACAAGCTTAGCAAACACCAAAAATTATTTAATTGATGATATGATCATACAATTAAATAAATACACCAATTTAGAAAATGGGTTTTCTAAACAAGTTGCATATGAGATTGAACAACCTATATGGATATTTTGTTCATGAATATTATTTGTAATGTTGTTTAAATTGGTTAAATAACATCAAATAATAGGAGTGTGTGTATAAGTTATATAATTAAAGAGGTAATTACATAACTTATTGAAAACTTTTGTTTAACAAAGATTAAAAGTTTTTGGGGGGAAAACCCCAAAAAGATCAAAGGGTTCGGCCGCCCCTTTTGGGCAGCTCCCTTTTTTGTTTTCCTTTGGGGGTCTTGAGACTAGGGATCTCTAAGAACACACACACTCTCCATTCAGATCTCTCTCACTCTCTCATATGCAAAAAGGGTCACAAGAACATCACCCTTTCTTTTGGAAGAAAGATGTCACGGCTGGAACAAAGCTTTAGCAGCTTTGTTGATTCTCACGGCTGGAAAAAGGTTCCAGCAGCTTTCTTGATCTGATTTGGTGCTCAAATCCTAGCAAGAATGGTGTATGCATGATGCTTGTGGGTATGGAAGCTTGAGGACACCTCTTCTTGGTGTTTTGGTTGTTCATGAACATCATTCTCCTCATCAATATCTCGTTTTCAGCAGCCTATGGAAGGTAGTATGTATTGCTTATTTGGGTTGTTATTTATTGGTGATAGCTAGTTCAAACACATATATAAGATCCTATGTTCTTGGGTTTGTTGATGTTTTGTTATAAGCCTTCCATTTTCAGATTACTAATGATAAATGTTAAGGTATTAATCCGCTGCGTTTTTAAGTTTAAGAGGTTAAACTACTTTGGTATGGTCCAACAAACCCCAACATTGGCATCTAGAGCCGGATATGTGGATGACTAGTTTCATGTGTTCTTGTAAAATTGCTTTTATGAGGCTTTAACAACCATATTGGGGCTGTTTTGTGGTGATGATAATAAATCCCCAACCTTTCAAGGTTATATCTAACATGCTAGTGATTAAACCTTGAAAGTAAGATATCAAGTAGTTGATTATGTTTTTGTTTGGACAAAAGACCCTAAATTCATGGTTTATGTTGGCTGAAAATTTAGGGTCATATGGGGGTTTATTTGGTTCTTGAATGTTGTATATGATGTTCATATTGGTGCGTAACCTAGCCTTGACCTTGTGTTGATTTGGTTTTGAATGGATGTTTGTTTTGGTTGATTTCATTCTTATGGGTTGTAATAATTATTCATTTGTGCTTGTGTTTGGATGTAATCTATTTATTCATTCATTTGTGATGTAATAGATAGATTAAGTATGTTTTCCTTTATTAGAAAATTTGTGTTAGGATATAAATTTTGTAAAAGAAGATGCACAAGATGGAAGCACTAAAGGAAGACACAAGAGAAGGACTTGAAGCATTTGGATGCAAGTTCAAGTGGGGGTCTTTGGAGATCTCGTCTTTGTGTTGTGTTCAACCATTAGGAAAGACCAAATGATAACACTTGTGATGGAAAACAAGTGTTGTCAACATAGTGGCTATGGTTATGCACATGTGGTTGTTTGATATATGCTTGTTTGATTATTCATTTTATGTTAATTGTTTGATATATGGATATGCTTAACAATCTAAATAAATTATCATAACAAGCTGAATTTTGGTTCCTAATCATTAAGTGACTAATAAAAGGTTATTAAAAGGATTAATGATTTCAAAATAAAAGAAGTTTTATTAAAAGAGAACCATAGGGTACCATGTATTTGAAAGCATGCGAATACAAGGTACATAGAGTTTTCATAACTAGAATTAATGGAAACTTAAATCCCTTTGGAAACAAGTTAAACACCATCCTTTTACACGACACTCGAATCACTTGAGAATTACTTGTGGGATAAAGGTCACCTAACCACTTTTAGGGAACTTGTGTGTTTGAGGTGAGCTTAACATATTTGTGGAATAAAGGTCACCTAACCGCTTGTATGTGTAAACTCACACGAGTGTGTAAGTAGGACGACTTGAATTGGAAACCATGTGCATAGGGTCACCGAAGCATGGCGTACAATGGTGTTGATGGGATTTTACATGTCGACTAAACATAAGATGTTTAACCAATCCCATAAAGCTAGAAGTTGCAATAGGTTGCAATTGTCAAATGTTGACTACCTTGTTAATTTAAATAATGAGATAAAGGTCACCTAACCATCATTTAAATGTAACGTTGGATTCTAGATTTTAATTATTAATTGTCTATGGGACGTGTAAAGGGTATTAATAATTAAAATGCAATTTTTCAGAAATACTAAAATGAACTTTGTAATTTTGTAGTAATGGCCGCAAACAACAATGCTACTACCCCGACCGTCCCTACCCTATCACCGAGAACCATCTTAAAAGGGGATCGTCTTAACCATAATAACTTTATGGACTAGTATCAAAACTTGAGAATTTTCTCAAGCAAGTGAAAAGGGCCTATGTCCTTGACGATCCTATTCCTGACCAACCCGACCCTGAGGATGTTGAGGCCTATGATGATTGACTTCAATACACTGAGGATTCCATGCAGGTTTCCTGCCTCATGTTGGGAACTATGATTCCCAGACTCCAAAAGGACTTGGAGCAACATGGGCCATATGACATAATTACCCAATTGAAGGAAATGTTTCTTCAACAAGCTAGGGTAAAGCGCTTCAAAACGGGTTGAGCACTTCATGCGTGTCATATGGAAGAAACCCAATCGGTATCATCTTATGTTCTTAAGATAAAAGGCCACGTTGATCTCCTCGAGCGGCTTAATTGTCCCGTCTCAAAGGAGTTGGCCACGGATTTGATCCTTAATGGCCTAACTAATAGGTTTGAGATGTTCATAATGATTTACAATATGAACGGGTGGGACAAGAGGATTGGTGAGGCAGGGATGGGTAGAAAGGTTCTACCTGTTCTCTCGATCAATGAGGAAGGCAATAAGAAAAGGCCATTCCATGATCCCAAGGCAAATGTTGCCAAAGGAAAGGGGCACATCAAAGGAAAGGGAAAAGGAAAGGCTAAAGCGGAACCTCCAAAGCCTAAGCTTAAGAAGCCTAAGGTAACGGAGAACGATCCATGCTTTGAGTGTGGAGAGATAGGAAATTGGAAAGGGAATTGTCCAACCTATCTCAAAGAGTTGAGAAACAAGAGGGATGTTGGGCAAACCTCATGTAGAACTTTCATAATTCACATTGGTTGAAATTATTTCTTCAACACATGGGTATTGGATACGGATGTGGAACTCTTTTTTGCAATTTGTTGCAGGGGTTCATATGAAATAAGCACTTCAAGAAGGGAGACACAAGTCTCTACATGGGCAACAGAGCAAAAGTTGATGTCGAAGCCCAAAGTGACAATATTTAGAAACTTTCAAATAGTTTGGAAGTTATTCTAAAGAACATTTTGTATGCTCCTAGTTTGACTAGGAACATAATTTTGATTTCCCTTTTAGAACAATGTGGTTATGAATTAAAGTTTGCTAACAATGGTATTTATGTTTGTGTGGATGATGTATTTTATTTCAAGGCTATGCCTTTTATGGAATCTATGAATTGGTTCATAATGATTCATCCTATAATAGCTCATTATACCAAACAAGCACAAGAAACTTAAAATGGGTTTAAGTGATTCTTATATTTGGCATTGTTTTCTTGGTCACATAAACAAGAATCGGATTCAAACACCTCAAAAGAATGGTCTTTTGAAGAGCAAATGAAAATGTTTCATTCGATAAGTGTGAATCTTGTTTACAAACTAGATGACCAAGTCGCCCTTTAGTGGCACTAACGAGAGGGCAAAAGACTTATTGGGTATCATACACTCGGATGTATGTGGCCCTTTAAAGACAATGACTAGAAATGGTGATAGATACTTCATTACCTTTACCGACGATTATAGTCGCTATGGTTATGTGTACATGATGACACATAAACTTGAAGCTTTTGAAATGTTCAAAACCTTCAAGAATGAAGTAGAAAATCAACTCTATAAAACTATCAAAGTTCTTCGTTCAGATAGAGAAGGTGAATACCTCAATGATGCTTTTCAGTACTATCTAAAAGGTTGTGGGATTGTCTCACAACCTACTCCACCTGGAACACCACAACATAATGGTGTGTCTGAAAGGAGAAATCGGACCCTATTGGATATGGTTCAATCTATGATGGCTATAAGCTCTATACCTCTATCATTTTGGGGTTTCGCAATGCTCTCCGAGGCTCATATTTTGAATATGGTCCTGACCAAGATAGTCGACTCACTAAGTGTATATTTGTTGGATATCCCAAAGACTGTATAGGATACTACTTCTTTGATCCAACAGAGCAAGAGTAATTATTGCTCAAAAGGCTGAGTTATTGGAAACTAAATTCCTTATGGAAGGAATAACGTACAGAATAGTGGAATTTGATGAGGATCAAGATCCACAAGCCGATACACACTTGGTTGACACTAGCTATCAACAAGAGGTTGTTGATGATGATCAAGAGGTTGGTCAATACACACAAAACGTTCGCAGATATGGTAAAGTTAGCATTCCACCTGAAAGATATGGCTTTTTCACAAATGGATGCTATGTGGTTGACTTTGATGAGCAAACTACATACCATGAAGTAATGTACAATTTGGATTGTGACAAATGGCTAGATGCCATGAACGTTGAGATGCAATCCATGTATGACAATCAAGTTTAGGAATCGGTTGACCCTCCACTTAACTCCAAACCGGTTGGATGCAAGTGGGTTTCAAGAAGAAAATAGATATACATGGAAACTTGGATACTTACAAAGCAAGACTTGTAGCAAAAGGTTTCACTCAAAATCAAGGGGTTGATTATGATGAGATTTTCTCGCCTGTGGCAATGCTAAAGTCAATTAGGATATTATTTGCCATAGCTGCATATTATGACTATGAGATTTGGCAAATGGATGTCAAAACCGCTTGTCTTAATAGACATCTCGAAAAGACTGTCCATATGGTTCAGTCAGATGGTTTTGTCGATCCATAACATCCTAAAAGTATGCAAGTTAAAGAAGTCAATCTATGGATTGAATCAAGAATCGAGAAGTTGGAATCAACGTTTTGATGAAGAGATCAAAATTTGGTTTCATCAAGAACGCTGATGAGGCTTGTGTATATAAGAAGGCTAGTGGGAGCATAATAACATTCTTAGTATTGTATGTTAATGACATACTACCTTTTGGAATGATATTCAAACCATGGAAGGTGTCAAAACCTGGCTTGGAAGTTGTTTTTCATAAAATCTCGGTGAAGCCGCCTATATTTTGGAATAAAGATCTATAGGGATAGATCGATGCGGTTGATAGGTTTAAATCAAAGTGCATATATTAATAAAGTCTTGAAAAGGTTCAAGATGGAAAAACTCTAAGAAAGGTATGGTACCTATTCAAAGAGGGACAATATTGAGTACATCTCAATGTCCAAGCTCAAAGGATGAGCAATATCAAATAAAGGACATCCCATATGCGTCAGCTATAGGATCTATCATGTATGTGATGATATGCACTAGACTGGACGAGTCATGCGCGTTAATCATGACGAGCAGATATTAGAAGAATACGGATAATAGCCATTGGATGACTATTAAAAGTATATTGAAATACCTTAGAAGGACTAAGGAAATGTTTCTAATATATGGATCTGATGGAGAGGAACTTGTTGTAAAGGGTTACACGGATGCAAGTTCCAAACCGTTCGAGATGATTCTCAATCGAGGTATGTCTTCATTATGAATGGAGTAGCATTGTCCACTACAAAATCAGAATACATAGCCGCTTCATTAGCAGCTCAGGAAGCTGCATGGATAAAGAAATTTATCGCCTACCTAGGGTGGTCTCTACCATTCAAGACCCCTAGAAATCCTTTTGTGATCACGAGGATACGATTACATGAATCAAGGTACCCTGTACTCTTCAAAAGGCTAGGCACATTGAGGGAAATTCAACTACATAAAGGATGATGTTGAAAAGGGAAAAATATGTATTCGTAAAGTTCACACCGATCAATACACTACAGATCCACACACGAAGCTCCTTGAAAGGGCAAAGCATGAAAGTCATACTTGTGCCTTAGGACTTTGATATTCTAGTGACTGGAATTGATCTGTTTAGTATTTAAAAGTTTGAAACAATGTAATATTTAACTCTTTATATACTTGTGATATTTTGAGTTATATTCATTTTAGCATGTATAGATCCATGAATATGTTTATTATTCTAAATGTCCGTAGTCGGTCATGTTTGTGGGAAAAAATATGAACGTAAGACTATTATGAACATGGATTGGTGGATATTCATAAGGAATGAATATAGAGCAATTGATTGCTGCCAAGGTTCATAGATATCTGTGGGATACAAATATTGGACTGACCCGCATCTCAATTTTACTACATGGAATCTTCTAGATTGATCATAAGTAAATTTGAGTAAAGGCGAATATCATTTGGTATCCTCTGACCTGAGATACGTATTGGGTTTTGATATTCACCAAATGTTATACTTTGAGCTAGCTCTTCACTGCTCTGAAATAATGGGCAGTACATAAGGCTATGTTCAAGTGTGACACGAGGTGATTGTGAAAACGTATGTAGTCAAGATGGAATTTGTTCCTCTTATTCGCTGAGAGCAAGATGTCTAAGGCCTGATTAAGTTAAATCAACAAGGAATGATCATTCTATGTCCTTGGATTCAACATGACATCTGAAACAAAAGGATAAATGATTAATTCACCTAAATCATTTCAAGTTGGATACTTGAAGGGGATGATGTTATTGAATGGCTTTAAGTCATGCGTATTAAGGGTAGTAAAACGTTGTTAGGTGGTATTTACTACTTGCATCAATCTTCTATGAATCTTGTGCAAGTGGGAGATTGTTGGATTCTTTATGCCCAAGAAACATAGAACATTGATGTGGTTAGTACGTCATGATCCAAGTCCGGTCATACCCAATAACAAGCTTAGCAAACACCAAAAATTATTTAATTGATGATACGATCATACAATTAAATAAATACACCAATTTAGAAAATGGGTTTTCTAAACAAGTTGCATATGAGATTGAACAACCTATATGGATATTTTGTTCATGAATATTATTTGTAATGTTGTTTAAATTGGTTAAATAACATCAAATAATAGGAGTGTGTGTATAAGTTATATAATTAAAGGGGTAATTACATAACTTATTAAAAACTTTTGTTTAACAAAGATTAAAGTTTTTGGGGGGAAAACCCAAAAAGATCAAAGGGTTCGGCCGCCCCTTTTGGGCAGCTCCCTTTTTTGTTTTCCTTTGGGGGTCTTGAGACTAGGGATCTCTAAGAACACACACACTCTCCATTCAGATCTCTCTCACTCTCTCATATGCAAAAAGGGTCACAAGAACATCACCCTTTCTTTTGGAAGAAAGATGTCACGGCTGGAACAAAGCTTTAGCAGCTTTGTTGATTCTCACGGCTGGAACAAGGTTCCAGCAGCTTTCTTGATCTGATTTGGTGCTCAAATCCTAGCAAGAATGGTGTATGCATGATGCTTGTGGGTATGGAAGCTTGAGGACACCTCTTCTTGGTGTTTTGGTTGTTCATGAACATCATTCTCCTCATCAATATCTCGTTTTCAGCAGCCTATGGAAGGTAGTATGTATTGCTTATTTGGGTTGTTATTTATTGGTGATAGCTAGTTCAAACACATATATAAGATCCTATGTTCTTGGGTTTGTTGATGTTTTGTTATAAGCCTTCCATTTTCAGATTACCAATGATAATGTTAAGGTATTAATCCGCTGCGTTTTTAAGTTTAAGAGGTTAAACTACTTTGGTATGGTCCAACAAACCCCAACAGTTTGATACTCCACCTTAACCTTGGAACAAGTTAAACATTTGCTTACATAGGTGGAGATATCAACTTTCATGTTCGGCCACCAATAAAGAACTTTTAGATTGTGATACATCTTGTCTGAACCTGGATGGATAAAATATCGAGACTTATGGTGTGGATTGCGTATCTGATCAAGTAATCTAGTGTGGATGATGAGTTGTAATGCTTGAACTCGCTTTGCCTTAGGTGTTTCCTTTCAACTTAAGGTGTCAACTACTACATTAGCCTTACCCAGATGATACTTGATCACACAGTCATAGTTGTTCAACAACTCGACCCAGCAATGTTGTCTCATATTCAACTCCTTTGGCTCAAAATTATGTTGAAGACTCTAGCGATTGGTATAAATGGTGCACTTTGTACCATACAAGTAATGTCTCCATATCTTGAGTGCAAACACAACAGCTCCGAACTCTAACTCATGTGTCGAGTAGTTTTTCTCATGAACTTTTAGCTGACAGGAGGCATATGCAATAGCCTTCTCGTGTTTCATTATCATATAACCAAGACCTTGGATAGAAGCATCACAATATACTACAAAATCATATGTTCCCTCAGGTAGGGATAGTATCGGTTTCGTATAAAGTTTTTGTTTTAGAACTTGAAATATAGACTCCTGCTTGTCACCCCAACTATATGCGGTGCCTTTATGACTTAATGCTATAAGTGGTTGAGCAATCTTCGAAAACCCTTCAATGAATCGCCCGTAGTACCTAGCCAACCCAAGAAACTATCGTACCTCAATCGGAGTCTTAGGCATAGCCCAGTTCTTGATGGCTTCTATTTTTGTTGGGTTAACATGTATACCCTTGTCATTGACCACATGAGCTAAGAATTGTACTTCTTGAATCCAGAAGTCACACTTCAAAAATTTGGCATACACTTTCTCTTGTTTAAGTAATCCTAAAATCAGTCGAATGTGTTCCTCAGCTCCTCCTTGTTCTTTGAATAGATTAGGATGCCGTCAATAAAAACAATGACAAACTTGTCTAGGTAGGGTTTGCATGTTCGGTTAATGAGATCCATGAACACCGCTAGTGCATTGGTCAACCCAAAAGGCATAACTAAAAACTCATAGTGACCGTACGGAGTTCTGAATGTTATATTTGATATGTCCTCCTCTCGGACTCTCAGTTGATAATATCCTGATCTCAAATCTATCTTGGAATAGAAGCTCGACCCTTGAAGTTGGTCAAACAGATCGTCAATACGGGGAAGAGGATAACGGTTTTTAACTGTCACTTTGGACTTTGGATACTTGCTTGCATAATTATTCGATCCTAACCATTGTTGTTGTTTTTCTGATTATTATTTGTGAAGCATCCAGAGGAATCAAACTTTCTGACTTGTTGTTGTTGAGTGTTGTTGGAATTTGAGGACTTGCTGGTGGTACTATCCCATTTTCATATATAGTCAGATGAACCAGATGTAGCGCCATGGTTAGTCAGAGTGCCCTACGCCACTGCTTGATTGGTGAGCTTATGAGCTAGCCGTATAGCTTGCTGAATAATAACAGGATCAGCGGCTATGACACTAGCTTGAATTTGAGGAGCTAAACCATTAATATACTTCTCTATTCTTTTGTAAGTCGGGGTTACCATTGGAGGACATAAAGCAGCCAATTCGTGTGAACGAGTCTTATATTCCTCAATATCAGATCCAACCATCTTAAGATTCCAAAACTCTCCCTCCGGCTTTAGGACTTCATTTCTAGGGCAGTAGTCATCTTTCATTAATTATCGGTAAGGGGTACCGATTCGTCACTGTCAACTTATTCAACTCGCGGTAGTCGATAGAGATCCTCATACTACCATCCTTCTTCTTCAAAAATAAGAACGAAGCACCCCAGGGAGAGATACTCAGTTGAATGAACCCCTTATCAAGCAGCTCTTGCAATTGCTCCATCAACTCCTTCATCTCGGTCGGAGCCAACTGATATGACACCTTAGTAACAGGTTGGGCACCCGGTATCAAGTCGATCTGGAACTCTATCTCGCGGTCTGGTGGCACACCTGGCAAGTCTTCAGGAAACATGTCTGGAAAGTCACACACCACCGGTACATCGATCAGTTGTGGCGTTGGTGTATCCACGTCCTTTACATAGGCCAAGTAGGCACTACATCCACGCCTCATGCACTTTCCCACCACCACCATTGAAATTACTTTCGGAATCGTAATGACTCGATCACCATAAACCATCACCGAACTCATGTCAGGTGCTGTCAGTCAGATCATCTTCTTACGACACACAATGTTCGCGTCGTAGTCTGCCAACCAGTCCATTCCTAGGACTACATCGATCCCGCCTAAGGTCATCACAAAGGGTCTCACAGGAAACTTGTGACCTTCTAATTCTACATCACAACCTTCTATCATCTCAGAAATCCTTGTAGACTTACCTATGGCAGTTTCTACATCAAAGGGCTTATCTATACTCCTACTACTAACGGGCAATTTAGCACAAAAAGCATGAGAAATAAAACTTTTACTAGCATCAGAATCAAATAACACAGAAGCTAGAGTTTGGTTTACTAGAAACGTAACTGGCACAACATCAGGGTCTGTCCTAGCCTCATCCTGCGTCATCTTGAATGCTCTGGCACTCACCTTCTACCCTTATCCTCCAGCCTTCTATGCTCCTGAACTTTCAACCCTTGGCTTCTTACAATCCCTACTTAGATGGCCATTTTGCCCACAGTTATAACACCTTATAACCCCACAATCTCTAGCCATATGACCAGGCTTCTCACATTTGGAGCAGATGTTTGATCCCCATTTGCATTCTCCTTAATGCTCTTTCCCGCATTTACCATATCTCTTTGATCTCGCACCAGACGTGACCACACGCTGGTCATCCACCTTCATCACCTTATTGTTTGGAGCGGCTCCGCCACGTCCAAACCATTTCCCATTCCAGATTCGGTCACCACCACCTTCTTGCTCACCTCAGTCACCACCACCTCTCGCTCATCATACAACCTTCCTACCAAAATCAATTGCCAACCTAAACGTGCTTGGTTGGGCAGCGATCATATGCCTGTGGATATCCACCGGCAAGCCCTGGGTATACCTCTTAATCTTTCAAGATAGAGGTGTCACTTGATTCGGCACCAGCCGTGCCATTTCATTGAACTTTGTGGTATATTGCTGATGTGTCATGGTTCCCACCTCCTGATGTAGGAACTCCCTCTCCACCTTATCCATTTCCCTATGAGGACAGAACTCCTCGATCACCAACTTCTTCAATTCTGGCCACCTCATTCTTCCAATTGCCCTGCTGCCCTCAACTTGGACAATGTTGTCCCACCAATATATAGCCGAGTCCACAAATGAGTGGGTAGCAAACTTCACCTTCTGGTCCTCTGGAACTCGCTGATATTCAGTACAGCCCCCATCTCTCTCACCCACCAGTGAGCAGCAGCAGCAGTGACATTACCATCAAAGGTAGGGGCTTGCATCTTTGAAATGCCCCATAATTGCAGTCTCATGCCGCCTCCGGCACAGGCTCTTCCTCCTCCTCCTCTTCCTCGGAGAAAGCCGTCTCGGTCTCCGGTCGCTTCCATCCTCTCGAGTACCGGTTCCTCTCCCTTCTCTCTCCTTCCTGCACAGCCTTTATCACTTCAGTCTCCATGGACGGGAAGATCATATGCATGACCTGATGCACTTCCTCCACAGCCTCCTTGATTGAGGCTCTCAAGTTAGCACTCTCGTCCCCAGCCTCCAGACGAGGGATCTCGGGTTCTTCATGAACCACCTCTTCAGCTCTAGGCCTTCCTCTTGTGGCCTGCATCTCAGCACCACGTCCACCACGACCTCCACCACGTGAAGCCCTCGATGATCTACCACCGGGCATCCTCTAAACACGCTATAAGATTCAAACACTAACATGGTCATTCAAGTGAACTACTCAGTTTATGTCAAGTATAGTATGTCCCTAATTACAATGGCTAGTTATGATTAGCCACTTACTTTACCCTTCATACCCCAAGCATTTCCTATCCTAACAACATCAGTATCTAAATCTATAAACAACACATATAATGCTGGTTATCATTAAGAAAATACCTGATGGCACGTAGCTACTCGGACTGGCATCCCTTCCCTTTCTGTTCCATTTTTAGTTTAAGTTTAGGTTTCTTTTAAAAACTTACCCGTTTTACTTAAACTTTAGCTCTGATACCAACTTGTAAGGCCCCATTTTCAAGACGCTCACAGCTGGTCAATCATCGCACATAAAACATATAAAATACATTAACTTTAATTAAAACATTCCAGCAGAAACATTTAAACAACCTTTTTCATTTCATTATAAGTTCTTTTGCAAACTAATACAACATTCATTACAAAACATCACTTGTTCGCATTACAATGCAAAAACATTATACAAAAGAATGCCATCCAAAAAGAGCCAAGTATCTGCCCCGTGCCATCCACAACAACCATTATCTGCCAACTGGAAACACATAAAAGTCAGTGTTGCTGATTGATTTCTAGTTTTATAAAACTTTATATTACCTTTCTTTCGTTAAAACATTTTCTTTACTATTGCACATGGTCACACATCATACGTACATCAAGGTAATAATTATTATCTTCATCATCGTTCATTTCGTACGTTTTGCACATTTCGTACTTATTGCACTTTTCATACATTTATTATCTTTTCACTTCTATCTAGGTCCTGTCATGTACTTAACCCCCCTCTTGAGCACAAAGTTATATCATCTAGGGTTAAGCGACAAGGACCCCATATCGTACATATCGCACATATCGCACATATGGAGTAGTCACATAAACTAACTCCCCCTGTGTGTGAACCCTTATGGGTTAGCCAAGATCACACACTGTAAACACACAGTTGAGCTAACAACCCTCAATGAGTTGTGAACCTCCTTTCATTTTCTTGCAAGACTTTTCATTCGTTCATTATGTTCCACTTTCATTATCTTAAATCTTTCACTTCATTAAGATAATACTTTATGTTCATTATCATACTCACACCACGTAAAGTCACATCATCATACGTAATAAGGAACATAACATACATAGTCATCTTATATCATCATCAAGCATAAGCATCCATCACCCATCATCAAGTGACATCATACATCACCCATCATATCATCAATGACTTCAAAAAGTCAACTTACATATTTCCCGGGAACCTCCCAAGTCAAAGCTTACACTTTAAATTTTCCCTAAAATTCAGAAAAATATTCTAATTCTTAGGCGCATGGGCACTATTCAGGCGCATGGCCTTCTAGGTGCATGGGGAACACTTAGGCACATGGGGAACTTCTAGGCGCATGGGCACTATTAGGAAGCAAGGGCAACAATTAGTCCTTCTAGGCAAATTCTAGGCACATGGGCACTATGCAGGCGCATAGGAATCCTAGGTGCATGGACACTTCATTAATTTCAGCCTATTTCTAGGCGCATGGGAACTATTTAGGCGCATGAGGTTTTGGGCGCATGGGAACACTTAGGCAGTTATTTATGTTGGGCGCATGGGCCACTGTTTAGGTGCATGGACAGTCTAAATCACACTTAAACGACATAATTCGGTCCCCAGTCATCATCTATCATGTTCTAAGCTTAAATCATACATCTTAAGCCTTAGAAACACAATCATAGCATCATCACAACACATACATTGCCCAAATCAAAACCCACCCATTAACTCATTCACACACATACATACGGGTGAAAACCCATTTTTATAAAAAGTTCATACATGCATTTTCAACCCCAAATCAATTTAAAACAAGTAAAAAGGGGGTTCTAGAACTCACCTTAGCAGCCTCTTGCGTTTATGACTTCTTCAAAACCCGCTTGCTACAAGTTCAAAACCTAAAACCCACCAAAAACACACACGCGAACACACACAAACATACATAAGCATACAACCGAGGCTAAGGCCAGTCAAGAACATCATAAAACCATGAATTCTTACTTTAATTTGATTTTTTCTGGTTCTTGTTCATAACCCCGAAAGCTTTCTGCTCTTGCTTCCTCTCTCTAAAAAAATCTGAATGAGATGGTGTGATGAGAGGGTGATGGCGGCCATCACCTTTATTCACCAACTTTTAAAGTAGTTTGTCCTTTTAACATTTTTAACCCCTCTACTTGGGTTTTATTATTTTTATTTCTTTCCCTCCCCTTTTATTCTTTCTTTTCTTTCATACCTTTAAGAAGAAATAATCGGGTGTTACATATAGCTTAGGTTAAAGTCAACTAATTCTAATAATAATGATGTTAACAATAAAAGTAATAATGATAAATACTATTTTCATTCATTAAAATTTGATTTAATAGTATTAAATGATGGAAAGCATTTAGGTAAAAGAACGATGTTAACCTGAAAAATACAAGGTGTCACAGTTGAGAATGCTGAGATTGGAGATTATGTAAATGATCATGTATATGAAGTAGAGAGTGTTGGTGATAATGATGTTTATAAGAATGTTGATGAAAGATTGGAGTAACATCATTCTATTGATTTTGATTACATTGATGTTATCATATCATATCATGTTATACAAAATGAACGTTCTCATTTACAATCTCCAATTCAAGAAGAGCAAGAAATTGTGATTATTGATGAGTCTAATTTGAAACAAACTCAAGATGCATTTGTTCAAACCAAAGAATCAAATGATGAAGAAATGATTGATGAGTTAAAAGGAAAGAATGTTGAACAAGATGAAGTGATTAAGAAATTACAAGAAGTGAGTGCATTGTTGAAAGCTGAGGTTGTAAAGAAAGATCTTATAATGATTGACCTTGAAGAAAGAGTAAAGAGACTAAATGATAAAGTTGAGAAGTTGAGAGAAAGTTTAAAAGAAAAAGAGAAAGAACCTGAAGTGATGATAACAAAAAAGAGACTGAATCATAAACTCAAGTAAATATGATAGAAAGAATCTCTAAGGTAGATAAATGAAAAAGAAAAAGATGAAGCTGAGATAGAATCATCTTCTGCATCATCAAAGATATTGAAAACTAGAGAAGAGTTAGTGCATGTTGATGAAGGAGGTATTTAAGAACAAATTGAAGCATTAGATGATATTGACCCTGATTTCCCTATGTTATGATGAAGTGCTAGAAGAAGAGAAGTTTGTGAGATTGTTGAGTCTCCAAGACTGAATTTAGAAGAAGATATACCAAGTGATTTTGAAGATAGGTATAACTACTTGGTGAAAAAGAAGTATAATCGTGTTTTCTTGGATGGATTGACTATGTCTTAGATTAATGAAGAATATGAGAAGTGTTTGTCAGCAGAATCAAAAGCTCTGGTGGATCCAATCAGATATGGGTAGAACATGGAGAATGGACACTGATGAATGAAATCATAAATATAGATGATATTTCTACTACTAAATTGAACCATCCTAATCCTGAAGACATGAGTATTACTTCTTTGAGGATGTGGTTACAATCAAGGAATTATCCAAGAAAGAGATTAAACAGATTGCAAGGTACATCATTGATAAACTTAGTAAGAAGTTTTCAAGAAACCGGGAAACAAAATACCAAGATGATTGTGCTTGAGATGGATAATCCTTAATATTTAAAGAAAATAAAAAAACAAGGATGTTAAAGCCACAAGAGATCAAGTCTATGGAATTGGTAAGGAGAAGTCATGATCTAAGGAAAGAATTGATGAATATGTTTCCTCATACATATATCAAGAATATAAAGTCTCCATTGTTCAAAACAATTATGGAATAAAGCAAGATCGATGGCTAGTGATATAGCCCAAAATGTGTTGCAAATAGGACAATTTATTTCAGAGTTATTAAATGTTATGATTGTGCCTGATTACACCAAATAAGTGAAGATAATAGCATGGAAATATGATGAAGTATTTGATGCTTTTATTGATTAAAAGGGTGAATGCTATTTGTGATGTATATCAGTTTTATTCAAGCATCATTGCTTTACCTGTTCAAGAGTTAAAAGAATTGCAGGACCGTTAGAAGGGTAATGCACTTTACACCACAACAACACAATTTGAGGAGAGTTCTTTAGAACACTTAACATATCAAATAGGAAACTAGTTAACTAGAGTAAAAGATGCTAAGAACACAAGTAAATGAGAGTAACAACAAGATAGCAAAACAACACAAGTATTTGGGTTTCAAAAATGTTGTATATTGCTTCTCAAGTTTTATTACAAAGTGTTAAAAAGCATAATGGAAAGTTAAAAGTACTTGAGATACATATACTACATCATACAGTCGGCCATACTTTGAAAGCCAGCTGGATATAAAAAACTAGACAACAAAATCAAATGTAGAGTCAAAAGGCAGATTTCCTTTTGCCTTGTGACTATGACATGCCATAGCTCACATCCTAATATATTACAAAAAGGATTAAGTACGTCAAGTAGAAAGCTCAAACTCAAGACCTCAATATACAGTTTACCAAAAGCATGGACCTTTTCACCAACTTGTGAAAGTTGGTGAGTCAAACAGAGTTGCAGTGGAAAGGTGGTCCAGCTTTATGGAAAAGTACAACAGATAATATCATATACATAAAAGTCTTCAGAAGAAATATGTCTTCATAAATATCTTCGGAAGACTTGTCTTTGCAGCTTTGGAAGACTTCATATTTGGCTTTGAAAAATATTTTTCTTGGCTTTGGAAGATTTAACACTTAGAATATTTCTTGTATAAGATGTAAAACTTCTAAAACATTTCTACTTCAGTACTTTAGTGCATGAATGTAGGGAGACTTTGGATGCTTTGAATGTTTTGACTACATCAGACTTATTGGAATCCTTACAAACTCCCCCTAGGATGATGCTACCAAAACATTTGAAGATCTTCATCAGTTGGTAGCCCTCATCATGATGATGACATGCTCTTCTTCATTAGATGGTCAGGATCACTCAAACTTTCATAATATCTTCTCATCTTAAAGAGATCATGCAGAGGTAGGTTGAATAAATCTTTCCATGTGTATACATTCACACCACCTTGATCTCTAATCACATGCCATCTTTCTGGATTAGTTTTGAAGGTCCAGGATAAGATGGGTCTTTCAGAAGCAAGAGGAGCCACTTGAATTGGAGTTGATTGCGCTGCCTCTTCATGCACTTCCTTAGGTTGATCTGACTCACCCTGAGTTATGGGGGTGGATGGTTTAGACTTTTTTTATTCTTTGACTATGGTCTAAAAGCCATCCTCTTCCTCCTCTTTGATGACTTTAACTGAGAAGACTAGTCTGTAGCACCTTGTTGATCAGTCTAGTCTTGCTCAGTTGGGTGTTCCTCCCTTATAGGTTCAGAAGGAGAGGTAGTTTGACCTGGTTATGGATCAAAAGATAAAGCATGTTGAGGCTTAGCAGGAGGTTCAAGTTGTGTTCTCTTAGGTCGTTCAATCTTAACCTCCACTTCAGGAAGAATTTCACTTGGAGGGGAGTGTAAGTCAAGTAGCTCTCCTATTTTAATATTCTAATTGCTTATCCTGATGTGCTCATCCATTGTAGATAGAGACATAGGGTCAAGTCTCCTTTCATAGGATCCATACAGCTTCAAGAAGCTCATCATCCTTTGTCTGTCAATAGACTTCTTCATGCTCTTCTTGATGATGGCTCTTGACCTTGTAGCATCTTTCCTCATTATTCTTTTTGTTGCTTTTTGTTCTTTGAGTATTTGAAGCTCAAGCTGTTTGAGACACTCAAACTCTATGTACTCAAAGGACAAGGGAAGAAGTGCAGATGCCTAGTATAGACCTGTGGCTCTCAAGTAGTTGATCATATTGATCCTATCAGCCTTTTTGTCTATCTGAGGTTTTTGTGGAGCCACAACTTCTTGTGCAGGACTTTCTTGAACTGGGAGAGAGTGGGAACATGCTTGTACAGTCTCTTTTGTCTCTTCTCCTCTTTGATTTAAGAAGTATCTCTGCATCCTCTGCTTCCTTCTTCTCTCTTGATAATTCCATGTCAGCCAGTTCATTTAGTTCCTCTAAGGGGAGAGATATAATCTCATCAATGTCATAGTTCCTAGTTGGTAGGTAAGTAATCATGACTGCCTTTAACTCATCATCTTGAGTGTTTGCTCTGGGGCAGCCCTGATTGTAGCTTCCATGAATCCTGCAGACCTAGAGGAAATTTCTCCTCTTAGCTTCCTCTTCCTCTCTCTCTCCTCTCCTCAATCTCCTTAGAAGTCCTTTTCTGTTGGATCTAGAAAGGCTGATGCAACCAAAACCAAGTCACTTAGAAGATTTTGGTACAACAAATAAAGGAATTCTGAAGCTAAGTGTGGAACTTCTGAAGGAAAAAGGAGCTCTTCCGAAGACAAAGTGTAAAACTTACTTCCGAAGGAAAAACTCCAACTTCCGAAGACAAAGAACCTACTTCCGAAGTTCAAGACTTAGAAAGAAAGATCTGAAGTCAACTTCCGAAGTACAGAAGTCCTCAAGCCTCAGAAGTATAGAAGCCTCTTCCGAAGTATAAGTGGTTTCGGAGGAACTTGTTCTTCCGAAGCCAACTTACCTTCGAAAACACTGCTATTATCCAGTGGACATAAGTATGGTCTCCCTGACACACCGCTGCAAAATCTCTGAGATACTGCATGGCGTTTTCTAAAAAGTCATGTAGTTGACCATACTTTAATCCACTATTTACCTTTTTATGTTAGTACAATTGCCATCTTTAGTTGGTGACAAAAGGTAAGTCATGGACATGTCATGACTACCATATCTTAGATAATACTTTATCTAAGATACCTTAACTTTAGCATTGTGGTATATGCTTTAGTCTTAGGTTTCCAGCTGGTATCAAAGTATATCCGGCTGTAGGATCTAGTATATATAGTTTCTCATTGTAACTCACGCATCATGCTTGTAAGAGTCTTGTAATATCTTGAGTTGAGAAGTAATATATACAAGTGCCTTGAAAATTTATTTCTGTGTGTTCCTTTACTACTTATTATATTATTATCAACTTTTGTAAAAGACTTTACTTCATCTGAATTAAGTGTTTCTATAAGTGAGTTTGAGAGAAATCCAAGTGTCTAAGTGACAAACCCGATCGTGCAATTGGTATCAGAGCTTTTTACGCTCTTAATTGTGAGATCTTACCATCCCAATCAACTAGTTTCTCACTCCTCCTTATACCTCACTCAAAATGGCCCTCAACAAATCTGAAGTAGAGATGGGGACGATGACCAAAGCACCCATCATCACCCCTGAAAACTTCAGGTCCTGGAGCAGAAAAATGGAAGGCTTCATCAGGTATCAAGACAGCAAAATATGGCAATCCATTATCAATGGCCCATATAAGCCAAAAGTGGCTGGTGGAAATGGTGCCATGATCGAGAAAGATGTTGAAGATTATTCTGATGAGGACAGGAAGAAGCTTGACATTGACAGCAACGCTATGACTGTTCTCATGGTTGCAATTCCAAACTCTATCATGGTGGGGTTTGAGCATTGTAGGTCTGCCAAAGAACTGTTTGATGCGCTTGCTCAAATGTACTCAAACTCAAATGACTCCAAGAAGGACTCACTGAAGCAGCAGTTCGAGAACTTCACCCATGTTGTTGGAAAGACTCTTAGCCAGCAATATTTTAGGTACATGGATCTCATTTCTTCCCTTCAATCTGTGGGAATTGCTCATGAACTCAGAGACCTTACAAGAAAGTTCATGAGTGCATTACCAAATGAGTGGACATTCTACTGTGTCTCTGTCAAGAGAACAGAAAATCTGAATACACTCACCATGACCGAACTCTATGGGATCCTTGATGGATACCGTTTGGAAATTGAAAGTAAGAGGGGTCATCAGACAAGCAGGCCCTTGAGTCTTCCTGCTAGCAACGCCTTAATGGTTGCTGAAGGCTCAGGAATCTCCCAGCCTCAACAATACCTGACTTACACCCAGCAGCCATCTTGTTCTTCTGGGCCATACATCACATTTCCTGAGACTCCAAGGTCTCAACAAGCTCAGCAAAGCTCTTTTCAGGACAGCTATGCTTTTGTCTCAGGAAGTGGACACTCAAGTGATTATCAATACTGCTTTGATGATCTAGAGTGTTTCAGCCCGGATGATGTGGAATACGTGGACATAGTCCAACAAATGGCTCTTCTAACCTACAGAGCAAAGAAGTTCTTTAAGAAAACTGGAAGGCAATTTCCACAAAACCCAATCAATAGCAAATTCGGGTTTGACAAAACCAAGGCCAAATGTTACAACTATAACCAACTTGGTCATTTTGCAAGGGAATGCAAGGCTCCCAAGTCCAACCCGGGAACCCCACAAGCCTCCACACATCCCTCTACACCAAAGCCCACCAGAAAGTCAACTGAAACAGCTGAAATGGCTCAAGAAGTTGACTGGAGCTTCATGGTACAGGATGTGACTCCTGCTCAAGAACTCATGGCCGGAACAGATGAAAATAAGGTATATTAACATCTCTGTATTCCTTCCTGTATTGCTAGGTTTAAATTGTATCAAGACTACAATATGGAGATTAAATCTGATATTGAGTCTTTAAATGTTTTGAAATCTGACTTTAAAAGGTTGAATCTGACTACCAAAGAAAAATTGAGGAGTTAGAGAAAACTGTGTCCCTATTAAAACATGAACACACAAACTATAAGACTCAGATAAAGGATTTAATATCCAAATTGACTAAGGCTCAAGCCCAGCTTGTCACAGCTGAGGCTCAAGCCAGGAAGTATGCTATTTCCGAGCAAAATTCCAAGCCATTCTTGCATCATCCTCTCACTCAAAACTTTGTTACCAAAACAAAGGAGGGTTGGGAACCAATAAAATTGCTCCACCACACTCTTATGAGTCTATAAGACAACCAAGGTATGGTACTGAAGAGCAAGAGGTTCCATCTGCTGACCCACCTTCTCATGAGTCAAAGAATGATGCAACTATGGAGACCATCATAGGGAAGAACCAGGTATTATGCCATCCCCTACCAATGATGATCAAACCCTGACCACCAAAGCCAGAAGAAGCAGAGCTAAGGTAGCCAGAAAAACTGCCAAGAAAGTGGCTGAGTCCAAGCTAAAGATAGACCCAAAGCAAAGGGGTGTAGTACCAACACTCCTGTCCTACCAAAGGATCAGAAGTTAAAGGGAAAAGTTGTTGATGAAGATAAAAAGAACAAGAAACAGCAATCCTCAAATCCCCAAAAGATTAACGTTGCATGCATAATGTGTGGTCTGCAAAACCACATGGCCAAAGATTGTTACTAAAATCCTGCTAGCACACATTATGCAAATAATGTTAAAAAGGAAGGAGTCAGTGAAGGTTTCTCATTTGGACCATATCAAATGGTTCAAGTGATAAAAAAGGGAAAGCTTGTTTCCGAAGCAAGGCTGCTTTCGGAAGAAGATTCTTCTTCCGAAAGGAAAAAGGCATCGGAAGCTAAAGCTATCAAGACTCAGAAGAACCAAAGAGTCCCCTTGAAACCATCCCAGAAGAAGACTGCTTCGGAGGAAAAGGTGGTGAAGGCTTCTTCCGAAAAGAAAAAGCTTCAGAAGAATGCCTAGCTACAAAAGCTTCAACAAGCACATCCTCCGTGATCAACCAAGGGATGGAATGGAAGATCAAGGAAGATGCTGTAGCCCAAACCTCTTCTTGAAAGACATCCATTGAACCCCCATGCATAAATTTCGGTTCAATTATGTCATTATCTTTGGAAGAACCCAAGACCAATAAAGCTTGGGTTTCCAATCAAAACTAATCATCTCATCTTATGTGCAGGGACATCCATATGACAAGAATAACAACATTTGGATTGTAGATAGTGGATGCTCCAAGCACATGACAGGGAACAGATCTCTCCTTCAACAATTTCAACATTATAATGGAGGTCCTGTCCAGTTTGGAGGTGAGGCCGGAGGATATATTTTTGGCAGAGGGAGTATATCCAATGGTAAATTAAAAGTTGACAAAGTTCACTTTGTCAAATAGCTTGAACACAATTTGTTAAGTGTTTCTTAATTCTGTGATCAAAAGCACCAAATGCTATTCACAGAACATGAGTGCATTATCCTCAAACCAGGGAAGACAATTCCTCCGGAATTGGTGCTTCTTAGATCTCCGAGGAAAGGGGACATGTACAAGCTTGATATGAACAATGCTTCCCCAATGGGAGAAGTATCATGCTTTCTTTCCAAAGCTGATAGTGATGAGTCAACACTGTGGCATAAATGTATGTGTCATGTAAATTTTAAGACAATGAATAAATTGGCTAAAAATAACTTGGTACATGGTTTAACTAAAAAGGATTTTTTCTGCAAAGACAACTGTGTTGCATGCCTGAAAGGGAAACAACACAAGGCATCTCATAAATCCAAATATGTTAACTCTATCACTACTCCATTGCACTTATTGCACATGGATCTTTTTGGCCCCACAAGTATAATGAGCATTGGAAGGAAATCATATTGCCTTGTGATAGTTGATGATTTTACAAGATTTATATGGGTATTCTTTTTAAGAACTAAAGATGAAACTGTTGAAACATTAAAATCTTTTATTCTTAAAATAGAAAATCAAATTGATCACAATGTTAAAATCATTAGATGTGATCAAGGGACTGAGTTTAAGAACTTTATTCTTGACTCATTTTGTAACTCAAAAGGGATTGCCAAACAATATAGTGCCCCCAGAACTCCTCAACAAAACGGTGTTGCTGAGAGGAGGAATAGGACACTTATTGAGGCTGCTCGAACTATGTTAGCTGATTCAAAGCTACCTCTAACATTCTGGACAGAGGCAGTCAACACTGCATGCTATGTGCATAACAGAGTTCTTGTAGTAAAGCTCCATGGTAAAAACCCTTATGAGCTATGGAACAAGAGGCCACCGTTCATTGGCTTTCTAAGGTCCTTTGACAGCAGGTGTACCATACTTAACACAAAGGACAATTTGGCAAAATTTGCTGAAAAGTCAGATTATGCTATCTTTGTGGATATTCTTCTAGCTCCAAAGCTTACAGGTATACAACATTAAGAATCAACAATTTGAGGAGTCATCCAATATAGTTGTTGATGAGCACACTCCTTGTGTTAGGGGGAATGGACCTGATCACATCTTTGATTTAGAATTGTTACCAAACTATTCTAAACCCTCTTGAGAGAATGTTTCAGTTGGAATAGGTGAAATAATGCTGATGCTACTGCTAATGATCAACTATTTGAGCTTCCCAGGCCTAGACCAAATTCTCCAAGTGCTGCAATACACCAAGCTTCCACTATTCACAGATCCAACGGTTTAACTATATCAAGAAATAGTGAAGCCTCAACAAGTGAATCACCTACTGAGCCTCAAAACTCATCAGGTGATCCACCACAACACCAGGCAGAAAGAAGTGGTATTTTAAAGGAACAAGCAACTATTAATACTACTTCACAGCCAACTATTGATGATGTTTCTCATTCATTCAATCAGTCGTCATTGAATGACTTTGAAACAGCAGCTGGACAGAACGTTCCAGTTCCTGAGCAGAATATGTCTAACTTGGATCTATCTCTGAAACTGGAAGTGATTCCTTGTTTTAGGATTCACAACACTCATCCAACTGAGAACATCATAGGGAATGTCTCTGAGGGTGTGAGAACAAGAGGACAGACTCATCAAGGGAATGTTTGCTTGTACTCATGCTTTCTATCTCAGATGGAACCCAAGAAGGTAGAAGATGCCTTGAAAGATAGTAGCTGGATTGAATCGATGCAAGAGGAGCTGCTTCAATTCAAGAGACAGAAGGTATGGAACCTATGTCCGCTACCATCTGGTCAAGTACCTATAGGCACCAAATAGGTTTTCAGAAATAAGAGAGATGATAGAGGCTTGATCATCAAGAATAAGGCAAGACTTGTAGTTCAAGTATACACTCAAGAGGAAGGAATCGATTATACTGATGTCTTTGCACCAGTTGCAAGACTTGAGGCAGTTAGGATCTTCCTTGCTTATGCTGCATCCAAGGACTTCACAGTATACCAACTTGATGTCAAGTGTGCATTTTTATATGGGGATATAGATAGGGAAGTCTATGTATGCCAACCTCTAGGATTTGAAGATCCATAGCACCCCAACTATGTGTGAGAATTGGATAAAGCTCTATATACCTAGGCTGTGGTATGAGACTTTGTCTTAGTTTCTTTTGAAGAATGGCTACACTAGAGGTACCATTGATAAGAATCTCTTTATCAGAAAGTCTGGAAAGGACATTTTGCTCATACAAGTCTATGTTGATGACATCATATTTGGTTCCTCAAATGACCAAATGTGTAAGGAATTTGAGAGCATTATGAAGAAAAAGTTTGAGATGAGCTCCATGGGAAAAATGGACTTTTTCCTTGGAATTTAGGTAAAGAAACTGAAGGAAGGGTTCTTCATTAATCAATCTAAATATGTCTCTGACATCTTAGAAAGATTTGAGATGAAGTTTTGCAAGCCTGCCAAGACACCCATACCCAGAAACTATAATCTTTGTCCTGACCTTGAGGGGGAGGATACTGATCAACATCAGTATAGGGAAATTATTGGTTCTCTGATGTATCTAACAGCCAGTAGACCTGATATCATGTTTGCTACTTGCATTTGTGCAAGATATCAGGCTACTCCAAAGGTGTCTCACCTAGCTGTTGGTAAGAGAATCCTCAGATACCTCAAAGGAGCACCTAAACTAGGTCTCTGGTATCCCAGAAACAAGGATTTCAATCTTTATGGATACTTTGACAGTGACTATGGAGGCTGCAATATTGACAAGAAATCAACATCAGGAGGATGTCAATTTCTTGGTGGAAGGATCATCTCATGGCAATGCAAGAAACAATCCTGTGTCTCTACATCAACTGCTGAAGCTGAATACATTGCTGCTGCTAGCTGTTGTGCTCAACTGCTATGGATTCAAAATCAGATGTTAGACTATGGATTTAGCTTTATGAGTACTCCTATCCATATTGACAACAACAGTGCTATCACCATTATTGAAAATCCGGTGAAGCACTCCAAAACAAAGCATATTGACATCAGGTATCATTTCATTAGAGATATTCATGAGAAAAATCTAATCAAGTTAATCAAGTTGATTCAAATGAACAATATGCTGATCTGTTTACCAAAGCTTTTGATGAACAAAGGTTCAAGTATCTCATAACAGCTATTGGGATGATAAACATTGATTAATTTGATCTCTTTTGAAAACCTTTTTAATATGTAAGTCTTGTGTCAATACAATTTAAGCCTGTTACAAGAAATTCTCTTTGAAATTTTCTAAGTGTAAATTCTTTCCGAAGATAAATTAACCTTCGGAAGACATTCTCGTATCTTCCAAAGCAAAATTTTTCAAAGGATAACTTTCTTCTCGGAAGAATTTTTGGCCTCGGAAGAAGCGATTGATTGTATATCAGATCTACTTCTGAAACTTACAAATTCTATATTCGGAAGCAACTCTAACCTTTGGAAGCAAAGTTTTGGCTTTGGAAGTACGAATTGCCTTCGGAAGACAAGTTACCTTCGAAATGTTTTACACTCGGAAGAGAGATTTCACTGTGTAACGTAAATCTCTTAGGCCCCGCACTATAAAAAGCAAAGATTTTGTTAATGATGTCGGATTATTTAACTGATTTTAACATTACCGCCACTGTCATTTCATCCACTAAACCATCACATCACCTTATCCTTACCCCCATTACCGCCTTTCCACAATCTTTTAAATAATCTCGACTACTCAATTTCATTTTCTTACTTGCAAATTTTACTGCCCTAGAAATTTCTCCTCTCCAACTTTACCCGGCTCAAATCATCCCCATTCACCTTTCCAAATGGCATTCAACCCTCAGCACAACAAGTCGCACTTCTTGATTCTTCAAGAGATGTTGACTTCTCAGACATCATCTCCTTTCTAACCCAATCTTCTTACTACACCGCTCTGACTGTAAACCCCATAATTTACTCAAACCATATGTCTAAATTTTAGGCAAATGGTCAGATTGAAACCCTAAATAGGGTTCGTGTCATTCGATCGAGCATCTGTGGCCAGGAGTTGGTCATTTCTGAACAGATCATCAGGGAGCATCTAGAGCTTCATGATGAGGGCGCTCCAACGGAATTCCCCAAAGCAGATTTGGAAAACTCTTATCTCTAAATGGGATATGGTGGAGACGTTAGCAGGTCAACTGTCTACAAATTTAACTTCTCTTACAAATGGAAGTTCCTGCTGCATGTGGTTCTTCACTGCTTGTCGAATAAATCTGGGGGATGGGATCAAATCCCATATGAACTTGGATGCCTAGTTCATGGGTTGGTAAAAAGCCTTCGCTTCAACTATTCAAGATTTGTGCTGATTAACCTCATGGGAAATCTTCAAAAGGACACATTCTTCATGTATCCCAGGTTTCTCCGGCACATAATCAACTGCGAGCTGGACCAGAGTAAGCTTGTCTGTGCAGCTGCTCTGACTGCTCCTCAAATGAGGCCAACCATTTTTAAGACTTTGAAGAGAATGTCCACCGACTTCATCGGAAGAGATACTGCACTTCTTCTGGGTATGATTGAGCCAATGGCTCCTGGTGACATCCCTGTTAACCCCACAGGTGATGAACCCACACCAGCAACTACCCCCACTTCACCAAATCTACCTTCTCCAACCATTACCTTTACTTATTAGAGACGTCCCAAATGAACCCTTGTTCAATCTTCTTTGATTGAACAAGCTCCTCATGTTCTACCCAAAAAGGCTAGAGTGGAACAAAGGGCTCCCACTCAGCCTGAGGTCCAACCATCCTTCACAATTGACCTCAATATGGGTCTTGAGTCTCCTCAGTCTCAGACCCATGAGCCCGAACCCAAGCTGAAAGCCCTTAGGGTGAGCTCTCTATACTCCCTGAGCAGTCAAAAAGGGATATCCTATCACAGCTCAATGCCTTTAGACATTGATCAAAGTCCAGGGTTATTAGGTTTCACTTCCATATCCTTTACTGACCTTTTAGTTGGAACTGATGAAGAGATTATGTCTCTTAAGGGCAATGAAGTTGATCCACAACACCCTCTCAAGGATCAACAGAGCCCAGAGAGACCTCTTATCTCTAGCCCCCATCAGCAAACCTTTACTGAGGTGAGTCCCACTGATGTGGAGGGGACTCATGTAGATTCAGCTGCCACTACTAAAAGAGTCTCAATGGATCCTCAGGACAGTGGTAACATCACTGAGACTGAATCTATGGCAACCATGCCCTTGATGACTCTGAAAGATACATCTTTGAGCAAGGGAAACCAGGGTACCAGAAACCATATCTGGTGTGAGGATGAACATACAAGGTATGTTACCTCATCTCCCCGTGATTCTTCAAAGAAGATGAGGGAAGAATGCAATTACCATTCAAGACCTACTTCTAAAGTCTTAATCTTGAATCCAAGGTTAGGACTTTAGAGGATAGGTCTGCCACTCAGCAACTTGAGATTGAAACTCTCAAGGCCAAACTAGCTGAGAAACAGATTGAGCGGTCTGTTAGGCATGTACCAACTCAGGTCTCCTTGACCTCTTCCTCTAGCTCATCAAGCTCTCAGGATGATGCTACCAAAAGGGGGAGAGTGTTAGAGACAAAGTCAAAGACAAGAGGAAACCCAAAGTCAAGCTCTCACTTCCTTGAGATCAAAATATCCTATGCAACAAGCTTCAATTTCCCTGAGCCTCCTCCAGTTGTCATTCAAGTGGATCAAAGGATGCTCCAAGATCTCAATAGGTTCTTTAACAAGTTCCTATTGGAATCTCTTATAGAACAGGCAAGTCCTGATATGCCTGTGATCTACTTCGGAGCTCAAGAGCTTTGGAGGTTAAATGCACCTTCTACCACTATTGAGGAAGTTGGTCAACCTAAGGTCCAAGTGGAACCTAAGATTAACTTTGAAGGGGAAACAAGGACTGATGGCCCAGCAACTGAAACAGTTGGGACAGACAGTGCATTTTCACAGACTTCTGAAGCATAATTCAAAGCCTCGGAAGAACAATTTCAAACTTCTGAAGCTGAGATTGCTGTTGCGGAAGGACTATTCTCATTATATGGTGATCTAATAGTCACAGATGCAATCCTGGAACTTGCATCTGAGGTTAATAGGGAGGATTTTATCACCCAACCTTTAGCTCTTACATCATCATTAACTCCAGCTCCCATCTCAACTACTCAACCTGAATCTTCCATCCAAGAACCCCCAAAGTCTAGTACTTCCGAAGACATCAAAGGAAAGAAGAAGATGACTTCAGAAGAGCTTCAAGAGGAAGAAAGGTGAGAGAACTCAAAAGAAAAGGTAGGCTGACTACTGGAAAACTGCTAGCTACATGTACCAAAGCAGCTGCAGCAACCAGGGGGCGGTCAACAACCGAAAAAGGGTAGAGATTATCGATAGACTTGTTAGTCTAGAAGCTGCAACTGAAGATGTACTCCTGCTACCATTAGAGGAGTTAATAGAGCTGGAAAAGGCAACCTTGCTTCTAAAACAGCAAAAAGAAGAAGCTGCAAGGCTGGCCTTAGAAGAAGAAAGGGAGAGGAAAGAAAAAGAAGCTGATCTACAGCTCAGGAGGGAAAGCATAACTTTCCTAACCTCTAGAGGTTTCTCTCAAGAAGAATTATCTCCACATAAAATGATACGATCTTATGGCTCTTCAACAAGAGCAACATCAAATGGAGAAAGAGAGAAAGAGAGCTGAAGGGAAAATTGCAGAAGAAGAGAAGAAGAAGAGGAAGCAGGACTGACTGTTGCCAAGAAAATAGGTGAGAAGGCCTAGATGAAGAGCTATCTCAAAGCTCATGGTCTCTGGTAGGCAGGTGGGTCCTATGTCAGAAAAGACTCTCCAGCGACATGTCAGTGACATTAAGGTTGACATTCGCGCGGGGAAGAGGAAGGAGATGTATAGAAGGGGACAGGGATGACCTTCAAAGCAACCACTCAACCCAAACTCCAAAGCTAACCACAACCTGAACCTTTACCCTTTTCACTCCCCATCAAACCAAACCAACCACTGAATCATACACCCTGAACCTACACCATCACCCCTACCAACCCCTTCACCTCAACCACCTAAACTACTCATCCTCCAACCCAAAACTCTAGCCAGAACCCAAACACCTCAACCTACCCATCAACCCATCAAAACATCCCCTCAGCCTTCTAAACATCTCTCCTTAGAAGAATTCAAGGAAGTCAAGACAAAGCTCATAAAATGAACAACTCTGAGCATATCTCCTGTGAGGAGGATTCTGTTAATTTGACCTATGTTGACGAATCTCAAGTTCCCTCACTAGAGATCAATTTCTTGATCTGCCCAGAGGAACATGGACCAAGCTGTAAATCTCCTTGGCCTCAATTCAGACACTTGAATGAGGAAGAAAAGAAGTTAAGGAGAAGGCTGGTGACTCTACTGGATAACAAGAAAACGACCGGGTGCCAAGACAACCTCTTGCACCTAGAAAGAAGATCACCCAGTGGAGGTTCAAAGACTCTTCTCACAACTTTGTCGTTGAAAGAGAGAATGGAGAGCTCATCAAGCTGAGTGCCTCATCTCTGCTACACTTAAGCAGATTTGACATTGCTAAGTTAGCAGAGAAGACATTCTCCAACCCTTCAAACTCTGATGTAGTTGCCCATATCAGAAATCATCTAGGCAGCCATCATATGGCGGAGCTAACTGCTAGAAGCAAGGTTGAAGCAGAGTTGAAACTAAGAGAGGAGGAGGAAAGGAAGGGATCAGCAACCAAAGGCAAAGCCTTTTTACAAATGGTGAAGGTCCTAAACTTGAATCCATAGTTAGATGGGAGTATGACTATAACTCCCGTCAACTAACTCTTTTAGGGGGCACAACAAAGGGTACATGTCATTCAGAGTGATAGACTGGATCTCCTATCCACCAATGACTTGTACAAGCTTCTCAGCCCTATTTCAGGGAAGAAGAAAGACACAGACAAATATCTTTTGTCCTTGGTGCTGAAAGCTTTGAGAAGCAGAAAAAAGTGAGGATTTGGTAGCATCAGCCTAGGGGGAGTTTTTTGGATCTAGAAAGGCTGGTGCAACCAAAACCAAGTCACTTAGAAGATTTTGGTACAACAAATGAAGGACTTCCGAAGCTAAGTGTGGAACTTCCAAAGCAAAAAGGAGCTCTTCCGAAGACAAAGTGTAAAACTTACTTCCGAAGGAAAAACTCCAACTTCCGAAGACAAAGAACCTACTTCCGAAGTTCAAGACTTAGAAAGAAAGATCTGAAGTCAATTTCCAAAGTATAGAAGTCCTCAAGCCTCGGAAGTATTGAAGCCTCTTCCGAAGTATAAGTGGCTTCGGAGGAACTTGTTCTTCCGAAGCCAACTTACCTTCGGAAAACACTGCTATTATCCAGTGGACATAAGTATGGTCTCCCTGACACACCGCTGCAAATCTCAGAGATACTGCATGGCGTTTTCTCAAAAGTCATGCAGTTGACCATACTTTAATCCACTATTTACCTTTCTATATTAGTATAGTTGCCATCTTTAGTTGGTGAAAAACGGTAAGTCATGGACATGTCATGACTACCATATCTTAGATAATACTTTATCTAAGATACCTTAACTTTAGCATTGTAGTATATGCTTTAGTCTTAGGTTTCCAGCTGGTATCAAAGTATATTCGGCTATAGGATCCAGTATATATAGTTTCTCATTGTAACTCATGCATCATGCTTGTAAGAGTCTTGTAATATCTTGAGTTGAGAAGTAATATATACAAGTGCCTTGAAAATTTATTTCTATGTGTTCCTTTACTACTTATTATATTATTATCAACTCTTGTAAAAGACTTTACTTCATCTGAATTGAGTGTTTCTATAAGTGAGTTTGAGAGAAATCCAAGTGTCTAAGTGACAAACCCGATCCTGCATTTTCATTTTCCCTTTGTCACTCAAAGACCTTTATGACTCAGGGTGGAGAGAGATTTAGCCTTCATTGCTTGGTGTAGCTTCCAAGCTCTGGCCAGAGAGAGGTTGTGATACACCTTCATCGGCAGGTGCTTCACTGAGGGAATGAATTGTTGAAGTAGTTGTGGGTGTGACAGGACTCTCAGGCTCTACCATTGGGTCTTTAGTCAAGGTTTCCCCTTTGAAGCTAATCATAGGGTCTGCCTCAACATCCAGTTCACCAATACTATTACCTATATGCCTTTGTCTCCTTCTAAGACTAAACTCTTCAGTAAATTTTGTCCTGAATCCTTTGTGCTAGCATGTTAGCTTGTCTATATTGGCTTGGATTGACAAGTGGCATGTTGATCAGGTCAAGAGCTTCATACTAGTTCAAAGTCTGAAAATTGAAAACTTCTTGCTGCCCTTGAACTCTTTGAAGAATAAGGGCTCTTTTGTTTGCATCATACATCCACCCTATGATGTAGTTGGAAGTTCCTTGAGGTGGAGATAACACTACCCTTGGTATACCTTCCTCAAAAAGACTCTGAATGAAAGGGTCTATAGAGTCCATATCAATGCGAACTTGAGTAAGTTGCTATGTATGGAAAATTGCAAGTGAAGATGGTGAGTCCTTAATGTCCATGCTCTTTGAAGAACTCCCAGGTTCTGTGTCTATGATGACTTTCTGCCCCTTTTTGGTAGCATCAACCACTTGCATAGGTGAGCTAGAGGTTAGATAAATCATATTCACAGGTTCTTGTGTTCCTGGTCTAGCTCTTCTTAAAGGTCTCCCAGCTAGTCTTTCCTTAAGATAAGATATCTCATGTTATTGATCATTATGCAGGGTAGTCACCTGAGATTTAAGATGACTAACCTTGGAGACTAGGTATGTGCATGTTTTTGATAGTTTTTGAACCTTTAGCCTCATATTCCCCTCCTCTTCATCAGAAGAATCATGGAGGGATGAGAGAATTGGACCCAAGTCTTCTCTCTTACCACCGGCCTGAAGTTCTTGGCTGTTGGTTTTCCTCTGCTCAATGATAACTTCAGTTGGATGTTGGTTTTCCTCTAGTATCCACTTCCTCCTATATGGATGAGTGTATGGGGGCCTGCACAGACTCAATAGCTTGAGTAGGGGTTCTTTTGGATTTTCTTTTGTAAGTGTGGGTGATTTGAAGCCTTTTTGGTGGTTGGGAGATAGAAGGTGTGGGTTCAACACTAGCTTGTGTTGCTAGGTTGTCACCTTGAGTAATAAGCTCTAACATTTTGGGGACAAGGGCAGTTTCTACCCTCGAGAAGCCAACAATTGGCTTCTTTAAGATTTTAAAGATGTCAGGCTTCACCTATCCCAATTTGAGAATATTACCTGTTTCCCTTAACTATGAGCCCAGTTCACAATTGAAAATATATTGAACATATCTAGGAAACATGTAATACTCTAAGGAGTCCAAGTTAGCAAGTAAATTTGTATAAACAAACTGAGAGTACCAGAACTTGACCCCTTGAACCATTCCATGCACTATGAAGGAGAGATCCTTAGGAATCTGGTCCTAGAGTTCCTGAGAAACAATCATCTTTCTCATAGTTCAACAGAGCAACCTGGTTATGTTGCTTGTGAAGTTGCATGGAGAAATCAGGGTTGTTTCTAAGATTTAGATTGGCCATTTTGAGAAGCTTAAGGGTGAAGGAAGATGAAGAACAAAGGCGGTTTGGGAGAATTTAGGTCAGAGAAATAGTGCAAATGAAGAAGGTAATGAAAGAGGGGGGAACCGTTGGGTTTATATATGAAAGGATCTGAGACAAAGTTAATGAAAGAGGATAAACTTTAAATCCAGAAGTTAGTCCCACCTCTGATAAAGTAGTTTTCTTTTGCCCAAAAAGTAGTTTTTTTGGAAGTCGAGAAATCTTCCGAAGGTTATTTTGCTTTGGAAGTTCTTAAAGGAAAGCTCCCGAAGGCAAATTGACTTCGGAAGATATTTCAAAGATTCTTGAGAATTTTGCTTCGGAATAGATCTAGAACTCAGAGTATTTATTCTAAGAAGAATAAAAACTTCCAAAAGAAAATTGCTTTTGGAAGAAAATTTGTTTTTATAAAACATAAGTATTTAAGTTGATTTTAAGCTTTGGAAGATATTTCAAAATTTTCTTCCAAAGGTAAAACTACTTAAGTAGATATTTGTTTGATAAGACATAAGTTTCTTTCGAATGTATTTTAAATCTTCCAAATGATAAAGAGATCAAAATTTTCAAAAATCTAAGGAATGTCATTTAAAATATTTTACTTCCAAAGAGAACAAGGGCTTATGAAGGTGACAAAATAGACAACTTAGGACACACAGGTTTTAGAAATAATATGATTAAGTTTTAAGAAAATCTACTCAAAGTTAATCATTCCAGTAGTTGATTCAAGATATTTAAACCTTTGTTCATCAAAAGCTTTGGTGAACAGATCAGCATATTGCTCATTTGTGTTAACTTTGACTAATTTGATTAATCCCTTTTCAAAGTTATCTCTTATCAAATGATACATGATATTGATGTGTTTTGTCCTTGAGTGTTGCACAAGATTTTCTATGATTGAGATAGCACTATTGTTGTCTATGTGGATGGGAGTCTCCTTGAAGTTGAATTCATAGTCCAACATTTGATTTTGAATCCAAAGTCACTTGAGCATAGCAGCTTGCAGCATCAATGTATTCAGCCTCAGCAGTTGATGCGGATACACAAGATTGATTCTTACATTGCCAAGAGACTATCCTTCCACCAAGAAATTGACATCCCCCTAATGTAGACTTTGCAGTAATGTTGCAACCATCGTAGTCACTATCTGTATAAGCATATAGATTGAAGTTAGAGTTCTTTGGATACCAAAGGCCAAGTGATGGAGTACCTTTAAGAAATCTTATAATCCTTTTGATAGTGATTAGGTGCGACATCTTGGGATTGACTTGATATCTTGCATAAATACATGTAGCAAATATGATAGTAGGCCTGCTAGCTATGAAGTACATAAGTGACCTAATCATTTCCTTAAAGAGATGCTCATCAACACACTCCCCCACAAGATCATGTCCAAGGGAGTCATTTCTGGCTATGAGTGTCTTAGCAACCTTACAATCCGTCATATTGAATCTTTTAAGTATGTGTTGAACTTGCTTCACTTGCTTATGAAGATGTCATTTTCAACTTGCTTCACTTGAATTCCTAGAAAGAAATTGAGTTCCCCCATGGCACTCATTTCAAACCTATCTTTCATTAGCTTTTCAAAGTCTTTGCAGAGCTTTGAATTAGTTGACCCAAAGATAATGTCATCCATACTTGAGCTAGCATAATGTCATTTCCTGTTCCTTTGATGAAGAGAATTCTAACAATAGTACCCCTCTTGTAGCCATGCTAACAAAGATACTGTGATAGAGTCTCATACCACTTTCTTGGTGCTTGGTGCAGCCCATAAAGAGCCTTATTAAGCTTGTAGACAAAATCAGGATGATCAGGATCTGCAAACCCAGGTGGTTGTTTTACATACACCTCTTCATCAATCACCCCATAAAGAAAAGCATACTTGCATAGCTTCAACCCAACTTCCATCCTTTAAAGCCACATCAATTTTCTTTGGCTCTATATGGGACAGAAAACAAGATTGAAGACAACATTTGCATCATGGGTTTGTTCTCTTGTTCTTACCCTTATATCACATCTCCAATGATGTTGGTAAAAGGGTGAGACTTGTGGATCCTTAGCTAAGGGATCACAACAAGTTGCTTAGATATATCCATCAGAAAAATTCAGATCTGGCAATAAGGATTCACCCTCCACATCAGCACACTTATCAAGATTAACTTGATCCAATAAGTGTGTGACTTCATTGATGTTGTCATCAATGGAGTGGCTATCAGCATCAAAAATTCCTGATCACTGTCACCACCACCATGCTCTCCAACATTTGAAGCTCCTTCTTCTGAGTTGTGTGCCTCTAAGCTAGAATTTGAAGGCACTCTAGAAGCATCTGTAGAATTTGTCATTGATGTGCTGATAGATGCATCATTTGCAGGATTTGTTACCACTAGAACTGAAGATGTGTAGCTTGAAGGTCATTTTAGCTCAAATCTTAGATCAGGATCACCTATAGCTAATATATTTATAGACCCTGAAACATGCTCACAAGATTTGTTAAAACAATTAGTAACTAAATCAAGATCAAAGAGCCAATCATATTTAGAACCTTTCACACTGAGAGTGTGCTCATTGAAAGTCATATTGCCTGACTCTTCAACTATTCTAGTTCTAAGATTGTATACTCTATAAGCCTTATCTTAGGAAGAGTATCCAATAAAGTGTCCATCATCTGATTTCTCAACAAACTTGACAATTTGATTTTTGGTATTCAAGATGGTGCAAGGACATCCAAATGACCTAAGAAAACCAATGAAAGATTTCCTCTTATTCCAAAGTTCATAAGGATTCTTACCATGAGTCTTAACCACTAAAGCTTCTTTTTGCACATAGCAGGTAGTATTGACTGCCTCAACCCAGAAGGTGATGGGTAGTTTAGAGTCAAACAACATAGTTCTTGCAGCTTCAATAAGTGTCCTATTTCTTCTCTCAACAACACCATGTTGCTGAGGAGTCCTGGGAGTACTATATTGTCTTGTAATACCCTTTTTATCACAACATGTATCAGGATTTGGTTCTTGAATTCAGTTCCTTGATCACATCTTATGGTCTTGACCTTGTGATCACATTGATTCTCAATCTTTAAGATGAAATTCTTTAGAATCTCATGAGTCTCATCCTTATTTCTAAGGAAGAAGACCCATGTGAATCTTGTAAAGTCATTTGTGATCACTAAACAGTAAGAGGTCCTTCCTAGACTCATTACACTGGTGGGGCCAAAGAGATCCATATGTAACAATTGTAGGGGAGTAGTGATGGAGTTTCTTTCCTTTGGCTTATGAGATACCTTGTGTTGCTTTCTTTTTAGGCATGCACACAATGATCATCACTTGTAAACTCTTTCTTTGGCATTCCAGTTGCCAAATCATTCATAATAAGTTTATTCATGTTTTTAAAGTTTACATGGCACATTTTTTATGTCAGAGGAAAGACTCATCACTATTTGCTTTAGATAGAAAGCATGAAACTTCTCCTGAGGGAGATGTTTCTTGCAAATCCATCTTGTACATGTTCCCTCTCCTGGGGGCTCTGAGCAGGATATGCTTATGATGAATGACCACCCGGGGCTTGAGAACAATGCACTCATGCTCAGTAAATAGCATGTTATGACTCTGATCACAAAATTGGGATACACTCAAAAGATTGTACCTAAGCTCCTTGAAAACATTTACCTTTTCAATGCTGAGCTTACAATTTGTGACCTTGCCCCTTCCTGTAATGTAACCTCCTGCATATCCTCCAAAAGCAACTGGTCCTTCATCAATTCTTTCAAACTTTTGGAGTAGTGACCTATTGTCTGTCATGTCCTGGAACAACCACTATCAATGATCCACACATTTTTGTTTGTCTTGAGTTGTTCTTGCACAAAAGAGATGGTTAGTTACATTTGGAAACCTAAGCCTCATTAGTCTAGGGCTCATCAAAAGAAGTTGAAGACAATGAAAAATTAATTGATCCTATAGTCATGCTAGAGAGATCACTTGCTGAAGTTGATGAAGAACTTTCAGCGCTTGGTCTTTCTATGACTTCCACACCACCTTTGGAAGCTTAGACTTGACCTTACATACTTTGAAAGTTTTGTTGATTTTGGAAGTTTTGTTGACTTTGGAAGTTTTTTTGACTTTGGAAGTTTTGATGACTAGGCCTTCAGAAGATCTTGCTTTCACTGGAGCAGGCTTCAGTACTTCGGAAGTAGTCCTTCCTTCCGAGACCAAAGTATTTTCCAAAGGCAAGTTTCCACTTGTCTTCTTCTTCATTTTGGAGCTTCCAAAAGGAAAAAAATTTCCTTCCGAAGCTTGCTTCTTCTTCTCCATACTCTTAGGATTTTCTTTCTTTATGATGTGGAGGGTACTCTTTGGATTGTGAAAGTGAGAGGTACTCCCACACATAACACAGTCCATTTTCTTCCTTGTAAAAGTCTTTTTTGAGAACAAAGCTTAACTTGATCACTTTGACTCTCCATCTTCATCTTCTCAGATGATGTGGAAATTCTTGTGGGGTTAGAACTACCTTTGAGCTTATTAGTTCATGTTATACAACAGTGGTGCACAACTTATTAGCATTTTTTTGATGATGGCATGATTTGGACATGAAATAGAACTCTTGTTGTTAGAGTTCAAAATTGTGTCCTCAGCTTTAACCACTTCAAATCCTGCAGAAATAAATACTTGTTTCTGTGTGGAGTTGAAGTGGCCTTGATCTCTTGAGCCTTCTTTGTCTTTCTCTTGCTCTTTCTAAACAAGTTCTTTCTCTTGGACATGATCATCCCAATAGCTTTACTCTCCGCAGAGGGATGATGACCCTTCTTAGAATGCTCTTCTTCACTCTTCTCAAAGCCATTCTTCACCATCTCCTCTTCATCCTCTTTAGTCAAGGGGTCTATGAGTGGAAGCTCATCTTCACAAGTTCCACACCTAGGAGATCTTAATGACAAGACTATGTGTGGAGGAGCTATCTCACAAGATCCCAGTCCCTGGTTATTTGATAACAAACTTTTGCATGCAAGGTTGAGGATATCTATTCTTGAAGGTCTCTTCTTCAAGAACATATTTTTCTGCCCTGGCTTTGCTGATCACAAGCTCAACCTGGCATTCAGTCAACTTGGCTATAAGATCCTTGATCTGAGTCTTATAATTTGTGTGCTCATGTTTAAGAACTAAAATAGTTTTCTCTAAGTCCTCTATCTTTAACTTATAATCATTTTCAGCCTTTTTGAAATCAAATTTTAAGATATTCAAGGACTCAAGATCATATCTCATCTCTAAGTTGTAGGACCTGTATATATTAACTTTAGCAATACATTCAAGAGTGCAAAGATGTTCCAATACCTTGGCTTCATCGTGGTCAGCCATGAGTGCTTGGTTTGGATATGCTTCTTCCACTTGAAAGCTCCAGTCAAAGCCTCTTTCTTTGATAGCAACAGCAACTTACTGTTTTGGCTTATCATTCTGGGGAGCTCTCTTAGTGTAGTTTGGTCTGGCTTGAGTCTGGCTACCATTTGTTCTTGGTGCCTTGCACTCTCTAGCAAAGTGTCCCATCTGGTTACAGTTGTAACACTTTACCTTGCTTTTATCTAGCCCAAACTTTCCACCGGCTGCATTGCTAGGAAACTTCCTCCCTGCCTTCTTGTAGAACTTCTTGACTCTATGAGTGAGAAGAGCCATGCGCTAAACTATCTCCATATACTCCAGATCATCTGGATGGATACAGTCCAAGTCTTCAAGGGTGAAGAGAAATTTGCCTATGGACTCATCAGCAGAAACAAAAGCCTGAGAATAACTTGTCTCTTGGAAATAACTTCCTCGAGAGTAGCTTTCTCTTATTTAACTGTTTTGCATTTCTTGAAACCTCTATAGATGGAGTTTGCAAGAGCAATTTGAAGGGATGCCATGGCCTTTTGATCAATCTCTATTCTTTTTCTGTCTTCATTAGAAAAATTAGCCACAGCCTTTGGAATCATACCACCGCTAGTAGCAGATGAGGTGCTTGGTATGTAAGGTCCTTCAACAACAGAGTCCCACATCCTGGAGTCTTGAGACTTGATAAAGCCTTCCATTCGTTGACACCAAGTATCAAAGTATTTAGGAGTGATTGGTGGAGACTTTTTCATAGTTCAAGTTTACATATCAGCCTTAGTGATAGCTGCCATTTGAGTTGTTAAGTGATGTGTAAGGGATCTTAAGATGGTGAATTTTATATCAAGAGCCTGAAATGCTCCGATACCAAATCCAGGACCGTTCGAAGGGTAATGCACTTTACAACACAACAACACAATTTGAGGAGAGTTCTTTAGAACACTTAATAGATCAAATAGGAAACTGGTTAACTAGAGTAAAAGATGCTTTGTAACACTTTGAATCGAGTCTTGGTGGTTAAATGACATGGAAAAACGTGTTACGAGTTACTACAACGACGTAAACCTAATCTTGAGTACCTCAAACAGTTTGGGGCACCATGTACGTTGCTGCAGAAACATCAGTCAGGCAATTTTAGTGAACAGGCTGAAGAAGGGATTTTTCTAGGATACAACATACCAAACAAGAGGGTTTACAACAACTCGATAGGTCAAGTACAAGTGTGGTGCAATGTTGATGTTTAGAGATACACCACCCCTCCTGCAGGAAAAGGACCAGCCTTCTTTTTTGAGTATGATGGATTCTTCAAGTCCTTCAACATTCCTCTCACGCCTTCTGATGATGAGCTATCTACAAAGATGATGTATGATGTCTTACACACACCGCCCCTAGACTCGACAGCATCTGGTTCACAAGGCCAATCCTCTAGCAGCTCAGGGGGAGTACCAGAAGTTAGTGACTCCTCCTCTGACGATGAAGATGTGGAGAATGTTCAGGTGGAACACGAGGAACAGGTTCTTGCTACAACAAGTACACATGCATCTGATGTTGATGCCTCTGACACTTCGGAACCTCAAACTCCAACAGCTACAGATTCGGACTCTAGAACTCATAATCTAGGTCAGGATGTAGCTGTTCCCACCACTCCGGGGTCGCAAATTAATGTTTATCATCCTCTGGACAATGTCATAGGGAATGTACAATCGGGATTACAGACACAAAATTAGCTATACTCAGTTGATTATGCCTCAGTCATGGAAAAAGGATACCTTCACGACGGAGCTTATTGATGTTTTGTGTCTCAATTTGAGCCAAAATATGTAAGTGACGCCTTGAATGATGAGGCTTGGGTGAGTGCCATGCAAGAAGAACTTCTTCAATTCAAGAAGTTAGGTATGTGGACTTTGGTGGATAGACCTAAAGGTGCTAAAGTCATTGGCACGAAATGGGTCTTAAAATGCAAGAAGGATGACCAAGGGTTCATTATCAGAAACAAGGCTCGACTTGTAGTTCAAGGATTTTGACAAGTCGAGGGTATTGATTACAACGAAGTGTTTGCACCTATGGCAAGAATGGAAGCCATCCGTATCTTCCTAGCCTATGCATCGTGTATGAAGATTAAAGTATATCAACTTGATATGAAGAGTGCATTCCTTCATGGTGAAATCCGAGAGATAGTGTATGTTAGTCAAACCGAGGGATTTGAGGATCCATATCATCGGGACAGAGTTTACAAGCTAGAAAAGGCTTTATACGGGCTTCATCAAGCCCCCAGAGCATGGTACGAGAAACTCTTCACTCATCTTGTGAAACACGGGTTTCAAAGAGGAGTGATTGATTGTACACTGTTTATCAAAGAAAAAGATGGTGACTTGCTGCTAGTACAGATCTATGTTGATGACATAATCTTCGGATCCAAAAACAAAGAGTTATGTAAAGAATTTGAAGCAGTAATGAAAGCAGAGTTTGAATTGAGTGCAATGGGAGAAATGAAGTTCTTCCTCGGATTACATAAGGGAATTTTCCTACATCAAACCAAGTATGTAGGAGATATTCTCAGTCGGTTCGATATGGAGAATGCTTCGGCAGCTGGAACCCCTCTTGCTACAAACCATGATGTAGCACCCGACGAAAGTGGCGATCTGGTTGCTGCCACCATGTACTGAGGAATGATCGGATCCCTCATGTATCTCACAGCCTCGCGACTTGATATCATATACGCGACGTGTCTGTGCTCCAGATATCAGGCGAAACTGAAAGTCAACCATCTAATTAGGGTTAAAAGGATATTTCGTTATCTGAAGGGTACACCAACACTAGGGTTGTGGTATCCTCATGATGATGACTTTGAGCTTACGGCGTATAGTGACTCGGATTACGGCAGTTGCAAAATGAACTACAAGTCCACATCAGCAGGATGTCAATTCTTTGGGAGGAGATTAGTGACCTGGCAGTGTAAGAAGCGGACCTCGGTTGCTCTGTCAACCTGTGAAGCCAAATATGTTGCTGCTGCAAGTTGTTGTTCACAAATCATTGGATTCAACAGCAAATGCAGGATTACGGTTTGCAATTCTCTAATACTCCTATATATGTTGATAACTCTGCTGCGATAGCTGTAACTAAAAATCTAGTCTAACATCCTAAAACCAAACACATCGGGATTAAATATCATTTTATACGTGATTCTTTTGAAAAACATTTAATCGATGTGGTTAAAATTAATACGGATTTTCAACGCGCCAACCTCTATACAAAAGCTTTTGATAAACCAAGATTTCTATATCTCTTAGAGGTTAATGGCGTGAAAAAGAAAAGTGACGTAATCTCAGAAGATGATAATGTGTAGTCCGACACTGTGTTTTAAGTTTATTTTTATTTTAACTTTTTTTATTTCCTGTCTTATAAAATTCAAAAACTGCAAAATGATTTTCGGTGTTAGAATTTTAGGGGGGAATAAGTTTAGAAGTTAGTGTTAATTTTAGTTGTTATAATTTCAGTACAAAAAACGAGGGAGGAGGACAGGCTAGCTGATAGAAATGAGATCGTATCTGTGATATCGATTCAATGACTATGGAAAATGATAGTACACAGGAACAAAGAATTTAGGACTTTAAAAGATTTAAATTGAATTAGATGCGAAATTCAAAGTATAAGTCTGAGCAACATAACAGGAAAAATGATAGTAAAACTAGCTACTACTAAGGTAACACAAAGAAAGTAGATCTAGAGGTTGTTAGACCACTACATGATGTGTCAGTAGATTCAACACAATAGATGATTAGACCGCATTAGTGACTTCAATTCAAACTAAGTTGTTCAACTAGTTGTGGGTGCCCATCTTATCACTAGTTAACATAATCAATTATTTCCAATAAGGGGTGACGAGCAAATAAACGCCACAATTATGTGCAGTTGACCACAAAAAGAGCAAAGCACGGAAAAAATGAAAAAAAACGCAATAAAGCTAATAATGAATGTTATTGGTGCGTTATGTGCAAAAAGAAAAAAATATATGCTCTAACAAGAAGATAGGTTGTGTGCATCTCTGCTGTGCGGTGGCACTGACCTGAGGATAAGCATAACCAAGATATTCTAGAATTCATTGTTGTTTTCCGCATCTCTGTTGTGCGGTAGCACTGACCTGAGGCTTGGCTTCTCTTTGAAAGCTCTGAGAATAGTTTCTTCTTGTCACAATACTCGTAGACCGCTCGAAAAATCTCCTGAGGAATGTTGATTACCATATAAGCGTGGGATCCACAAATGCTGGTTGAAATAATTAAACCTAATGTATCACCAATCTGTGTCAAAAGTCTGTGTATGGATTTAAGTGGACAAGTATACTGACAATCATCGTGGCGGTAATTCTTGAAAGTCCAAATCAATGTGTGCATCTTATAGTACTAGTATGATTTCCTAAACTTGCTAATGACTCCCGATGAAAACAAGAATCTAGCATCAAAAGATTTTGGTAACACGTACTGAATGATTTGATTACCTGTATAATTCCATAATGATTCGTTCCAGGTATGGTCACAATAACTTGAAGTTGTGCTGTTCTAGAAAGAAATCTGCTAGATATCTATCTTAAAATTTCCACCTCACACAAAATCACAAAAATACATTCAGTTTTTATCTTTTAGTTATAATTGATTTATTTTGTTTTAATTTTAGTCAAACTTGGTTTTAATCATCGGACTATGTATTGGAATTTCATTTGGGATTTAGTCACTTAAAAAAGGTCACGTCTGAGGTGACCACATAGGTTTTCAAATGTTAAATGGGTCACGTCTGGGGTGACAAAATGTTCTACTGTTAAAAGGTTCACGTCTAAGGTGATCAAATGTTTCCAAAGTTAAAAACGATCATGTCTAAAATGATCGAATGATTTTAATGTTTTACCCGGTGTAAAAGGGGATAAATGTAAAATGTTCATAGAGTAAAACTTATAAGAATGATCCATTCGCACGACTGGACCATAAGTATGGACCAGCCATACGATTAAGCTAGACGAATGAGCCCAATCGCACAACCAAGCCACACGTATGGCCCAGACATGCAATTGGACCATCAGCATGGGTAAATTCATATGATTGGATCATCAGAATGAAACGATCGCACGAATGGAAGCAACCGCATGGGGTTGTCACACGACTGAAACCCAGTCGCACGACTGATGGTGACCGATTGAGTCAGTCGCACGACTGAGTCTCAATTTCACGAACCAGCTGTGCGATTAGGTCCAGTGGCACGACTAAAGGAAACCCTAGTATAAATAGAGGGGGAGTTGGTCGCAAACCCTATTCACCCCCAAATTGCTCATTTCTTCGCACGACTTACCGTTACTCTGCCCAAGTTTTGTTTGATTGTTCTTGGATTGTGATTATTACATTCTAACGATTTCCAGTGACTCCACAGGTAACGTGCAACGATTTCCAGTCAAATGTTCAATCGATTCGTCCTCAAAGGATCGAAATTATGCCCTAAAACTGAACCGAGACTAGTTTGACCAATAAACTGATAAAACTAAGTAAAATGTTAAAATAAAGGTTATTAGGTGCTATGTCGGGTGTTTGTGAGACTAATGAGCCATACCATGACGTCCAACATTACGATTTGCTCAAATTTTGAATTTGAATGACCCAACAGTCTGTCATGCGAATGGGCGCCCTGATGAACTTCAATCGCACGACTAAGCCGGGCGAATGGCTCAACCGCCTGACTGAGATGAGCGAATGGAACAATCACATGACTGAAACATGCGAATAAGTTCAGTCGCACGACTAGTTCAACCGTTTGGTAGAGCATACGACTAAGCACAGTCGCATGCTCAATCGTGCATATGAGCTCAATCGCACGACTAAACCTCAGTAGCACAGTTCATTCACATGACAGGACAGAAAGATTCAAGTTAAGAAATTCAAATGGTTATTCTTTTACACACTCTATGTTTATCTATATTGTGTAATAGATGACGAGTTGCCGGACCATGAGCACTAAGCACAACATATGTGCTCACCTCGATTTGACTTCCAGGAATGCTGCAGAGTTCTCGGGCATCATCACTTTCCTACGACGATCTAGGATATTCTGAGCCATCTTGACACCATGTACCCCTTATCGCTCGGTCCAGCAGGCTTTCTGGGAAAGCGTTGTAGTGGAAGGTCCTCTAAGCCCCATTGCATCAGGAGCTCGATATTCGTCCAGGCTATTGAGATCACAGAGGATGATCTCGGGACTATTCTAGAGTTTGGGGATGACGTTGATTGTCCCGGATTACACCCACTTACCATACGAGGATGTTTCTTGAGGGCTAAGTACTCTAGGGACATCAACGCATGTGTGCTCAACAAGAGCAACCTGTGCCCCCAGGTCAAGTACCTCGCCCATGTGCTGCTCAAGTGCATAGCTTCACGTAAGGGAGGGTTCGACGAGCTATCCGATCAGATCCAGAATGCTTACATGGCATTGGTGTTGAACCACCCATTCAGTTTCTCTAGGATGATCTTCACCTATCTCATGGAGAACATTAAGGGGAAGGGGAAGGAAGGGTTTTGTATGTACCCTCGATTTATTCCGATGATCATTGATCAGAAGCTACTGTCGCTGCCTAAAGAGAAGGAGGACGCAGTAGTGCTTGAAGTGATGGATGATACCATTTTGGGCCACATGAGAATGTACAGGGGGAAGCAAGTGAAGCCTCATATGAGGAGATTGTTCGGGCACCTGGCCCAGGAGGATTACGTGGCGCCCGCTAGGAGGAAGTGACGCCACGAGGACAGTGATTCGGATGTTGAGCAGATTGTGCTCCCGGATGATGACTCCGACGATAATGATAGTGGTGATGGCGAGGGCCCCCACTACTGATATAGCATCTCCACCATCCACCCAAGGTGGAGCAGAGTCAGCCGGTTTCCATCAGGACTTTTGTCCTGATGAGGAGGAGGAGACAGACAATGAGCCTTTGACTCGTACTGTGGGGAGCAGGGTGGTTGCCACCGACCGAGGGATTCGGGAGGTTGGAGGACGCCCTAGCGAGTCTGGGGAGACTGCTGCAGATCCCTCTTATGCCCTTGATCAGCCCAGCAGCATCCTAGGGGGAGCATCCTCCTCAAAGGGCATGAGGAGAAAAAGGATGGCTTAGCCCTATTGGATGAAGACTAAGAGGAGGAGGATTACATTCATCACTACCACCACTACCTCTACCACAGCCACCACTACCACAATTCCACCCACCACCATTACCTCTACCACTACCACTACCACCACTACCACCATTCCACCCACCACCACTACTACCACTCCACCCATCATGACTACCACACCTCCATCTATCACTACAACCGCCACCCCTTCACCATCCATACATATCCCACCACCCATCTACTCTACATCCACTACCACCACCACTCACGGAGTTGGGACCTCATCACAGGTCCCACCTACTTTTGGATCCTCTTTCCCATCCGTTGGGTTAGAGGAGCAGCTGGCTAACCTGAACCAGCTAGTACTGAAACTATTGGCGACAGATGAGTAGAGAGCCACTGAGCTTAATCAGCTGATGGAGCTTATTCAATTTTGTGAGTTTTTATTTGATGAAGTGTTGTTTCTAAGTTTGGATTTCTAGATCTTGTTGATCGTTGAGTTGTACTAAATTCTAACAAAGTCACAATTCCTTGTTCTTGCAGTCATTCTGCAGAATAGTATATTGGGTTCGGTTAAGGTTTCGATTCTTTTATTATGATGAGGTTAGGGTTCAGTTATGGTTGATTTTAGGAACTAATTAGTAGAATAGTTGTGATTGAGGTTACCTTTGTGAAGTTCGGTTTTAAACAAGAGTGGAAGAAAGTTTAAACCAAATTCCGTCATGTTCCAAGTAAAATCAGGTCTTGGATATCAAATTATTTAGACTTACATTATATAGTGTTTGATACATACAGGTGGTGTTTGTTTTCTTAAAAACATCTGTGAAGCCACTTCTATCTGCGCCGCATAGACCATGCATAGACATTAGTGTCTACTGTCTGTTTGTTTTCTTAAGATTTCATTAAAACACATCTGTATGTGGTCTTCTTGGTGCAGATATAAACATATAACTTCAAAACACTTCTCAAATCTCTTCTCAACTTGTCAACCCTGTATTGTTTTCGTGTTATAATTATGATCCAAATTTAATCAAAAAATATTATTATTATTTAATTTTTTATAAGTGTACGAACCGATCATTGATAATGATTAAAATCGGTATATTTTTAAGATTTCTATGGAGTCACTACAAGTTCATATATTCTTTTCATATGAATGTCATCCAAATATGTGTGATGATTCGTGGTGCATTCATTATTATGTTCGGGTGGTTATTGTACAGTTTGAATCGTAGTTCCTTTATTTTCCTTGCATGTATACATTATTGATAGCTCTCTAGACAAGAAGAAATTGAAGAATTGGTAGTGTTTGGTAAAACTATGTGGCCTTCTAACGGAGGTCATATTGGTCAAGATTCAGGAGTTGTTATTTGTATGTTATTGTGTAGGCTAGTTAAAGTAATATCTTTAGAGTGGCAGGAAGATAATTTATGGTATGCTTGTCTCAGACTCCGACGATTTATGATAGATGAACTGTATTCAAGATGAACAATGTAATTATTTAATATAATATTTTTAGTTTATTATAAATAATATTACTTGTACAATGTAATAACAATAACAAAACTAGCTCGAAATACAATCTTTAATCTTGTTGGTTTTTAAAAAAGTTCCAAGCCGCAACATGATTAAAAGATGTTTCGACTCTTCGCCGATATTGTTCTTGAGCCCTTTCCATAATGTCTGCATCATTCCATAGAGTGTTTTGGTTGTCGTAAATGTTATCAGTGAAATGTCAATATCTTTCTTCTCAAATCAAACCATTTGCTGCTAAATTCTAGAGTGGTTCAATGTTCATCACGTTCTAGAATTTGATGAAAACACTTTGATATCTAGTTCTAATAAATTGAACACTCCTGGAGAATAGTACCCGAATTTTTTAGACAAGATCTTACTAACGTGACATCTTCTTCGTCTGTCCAAGGATTTTGATGTTGTGGAGTACCCGATGGTGAACTTGATCTAGAATTTGTCAAACTCATATTATATAAGTGTATTTTTGGTGTGTAAATATGTTAGTATTTATACAAAAAAATAAATTATTTTTTAATTTTTTGAAACCTTTCACGGGCCATAAGAGATTTTATGGCCCGTTAAGACCAACGTCTAGATTTTGAATTTTTAATACTTATGACCGTTAGAACCTTAACGGGCCGTTAAGCGTAACGACTATAGGTTAAATTCTAAATGCCGAAGACCATAAGCTTCTTCGCGGCCAATGTTCAATGGTTATAATATTAATTACAAAACCAGTAACGATCGTGAATTTCGTCACGGGCAATAACAATGTTACTTCACGAGCTTTGAGAGACTTTATGGGTCATGAAGCTCTTAATATATATGCTTCACACCTAGTAAGTTCATTTACACCCATTTTTCACTCTTACGATTATTTATGATATGACCCTCACCATTTTCACTTTTACAATCCTCTCTGAATTCATTTTATTTTTGTTACCGGTACGTAACTAATTTTGTATTAATTTTTATCTAATTACTCTTTAATATTGAATAAAATAAATTTTAAAAATCACATATTTGTTGAAATTTTCAAGGGTTACAGGCGGAAGTGAGCTCACTGCTCTTTACCCTTTGTATAGAAAAAGGGTTACGAGTCGTGAAGCTGTCTCACGACGTGTAACCCTTGAAGAGTATTATAGGCTTAGGGGCTGTGAGGACACTTCCCGGTTGATGCGTGTGAAACGTATATATATTTTGATAAAGGTTCTTCACACAGATTTAGTTTAATGGTTATTAGTAATACTTACCACACATACACAAGGCAAGTGCACATATCGTGTGGTAATATAGTGATGGTAAGAACTGAGTATCAATCTGTGGTCACACTAAGCCTACTCAACAAACCTCATAATTGACTATCAATTTTGATTTAGGAAATGACAAGTTAAAAAAAAATAACGATAAATAAAAATAGATAAAGATAAATTGAGACTTTTGGTGATTCTTTCAGTGAATTAAGGCTTTTATCCAAATTTAGATTACACTTATGTAACCGTGATGAATTGGTAGTGTGATTAAAGACATTGATTAAAGTAATAATGTTAATGTTTATAAATATGAGTCGGTACGATTTCATCTCTATTCGCTACGTAGTGACTAGACATTATTAGGATGAGACTTACTCAATAAATTAAAGCCACTAGTAATGTAGGTATCTCCTATAATCTTTTGACATACGATTTCTAAAAACATAACTTAATGTTAAAAAGAGAGTTGATCGGATTCCTTTCTAACATACCATCAATTTTAGAAAACTATAATGATTACCGTAGATTTCTCAGACTAATAAAAAGAAATCGGCAAATTATTAGAAAGTTAAGGTGTTAATAACCATTTCTGGTTCATTACCCATGGATTTATTACTCTAACACACGGTTTTTTTTAAAGAAAAGATATGAATAATAAAAAGAAAGAAAAGTAATAAAGTCCAAGTGGAGGGACTAAAAGTGTCCAAAACGACAAAAGTTTGAAAAGTTGGTGTAAAGGTGGACATGGCCGCCCACCCTCACTTCACATCACCATTTCTTCGGTTTTAGAGAGAGAGCAGGGGAAACTCTCGGCTGAAGAAAAAGAAGAAGAAAAGAAGTCGTATTCAAGGTAAGAATTCGTGGGTTTTAAGTGTTTATGACGGGTTTTATCCTGGTTATATGCATATGTGCTTATGTGTTTGTGTATGTGCTCGGGTGTGTGTGTTTGGTGTTGTTTTTAGGTGTTTGAACTCATAGCAAGCGGGTTAGAAAGGAAGAAATACCCAAGTTGCACTAGGTGAGTTCTAAACCCCGGTTTTACTTGTTTTAAACTATCTTTGGGGCTGAAAATGTATTTAAACGATTTTCAAAGCTTTTGTATGTTTACCCGTATGTAATGTGCATGATTGGATGTTGATTCTTGAATGCACATAGGTTGTTCATGTTTAGAATAGCCACATTAAGCTTAGAACAGATGGGTTCGATGATTGGGTTGAAAAGATACTGGAAACATGTTATACAGAAGGTCCATGCGCCTAGATCAGGCTCATGCGCCTGAAAAATGCCTTAGAAAGAATTAAGTGTAATCCATGCGCCTAAACAGTAGCCCATGCGCCTAAGGTTGCCTTAGAAATGTTTAAGTATAGCCCATGCGCCTGAACAGTGGACCATGCGCCTAGAAATGTTAGTCGGACGACTAAGTGTAGGGCCATGCACCCCAATAGTGCCCATGCGCCCAAGTGGCTCATGCGCCTAAGTGTCCATGCGTCCGAATTATCCATGCGTCTAAGTGTTCATACGCACAAATAGTGCCCGTGCGCCTGAATAGTTCATGCGCCTGAAAAATGATTAAGTGTTGGCTGATGCGCCTACATAGTAATGAAACGCCCGAACAGGGCTCATGCGCCCAAATAGTTCCCATGCGCCTAAGCACTTAGAAATTTTTACAGAATTATCTAGGAGTTTGTGCTTTAGGGTTTTGACCAAGGTTGACTAAGGGCTTATTAATGATGATGTTTCATGCATGATATGATTATCTATGATTGTTCCTTATTATTGTTATTGCTATTATTACTATTACTTATAGTATGTGACTTTACGTGGTCTGTTATTATCGTAACGTAAAGTATACCGTAATAATAAAGTAAATGAGCAATAAAGAAAAGAAGAGGAACATTAATGAACATGTTAACAAGTCTTGCAAACTTACAAGAGGTGCACGACCATGTTGTCGTTAGCTCAACTGTGCTACGGGTTAGCTACCCTATTATGCACACAGGGCCAATCAATTGAGATTGGCAGGACCTTTGTAGCGTGTCCTGGGTGATTGGGTCGGCCTTGTACACAGTACACAAAACCCTTTCGAGGGATACAGTTGACCCTTTCGAGGGATATAGTTGACCCTTTCGAGGGATATAGTTGACCCTTTTGAGGGATATAGATGGCCGTCACCCGTTTTCCATCGCGCATACAGTTGGGGTATTGCTCACTGGTCCATATAGAAAGTGAAAGATAAAGATAAAAGTTTACATAAAAGACAAGGCATACAGTAAAGAGAACAAACAATATTTGTTCTTACAGTTAATGCGTGCTCACATATATAGTACAGAGTTGTATTTTACAGAAAAGAGTATTTTTTTATATACAACATATAGAAAATATTTTATTACTTTAAAACTAGAGCTCACTCAGCAACGCTGACTTTTTATACATTTTCAGTTGGCAGGTAATTATTACTGAGGATGGCACAAGGGTGAAGCTACTCGGCAGGGAAAGTCTGACATCCATTCGTACTCTGTGTCGTTGTTGTTTTGTAATGCATATAATCAATTCTTTTGTAAAAAGTTAATGATGATGTATTGCTTAACAACAGTATTTTAAATGAAATGAATGGGTTTTTGATAAATCATTTCCGCTGCTTAAGTTTGTATAATTATAATGTTAATGTTTTAACTGTTATGATTGACCAACTGTGAGGTCTCCAGAACGGGGCCTTACAAGTTGGTATCAGAGCCAAAGTTTAAGAGAATTGGGTTAAATAAACTTTTAAAACCTAAACTTAAACTGAAAATGGGACCAAAGGAGGGATGTCAGCCTGAGTAGCTACGTGCCATCAGGTATGTCTTTTCCTAATGTTAAACGGTACTATGTGCACATGCTATTTGATTATATGCTCTTAGTAGATTTAGATACTGATTAAGTCAGGATAGGAGATGCTTGGGGTATGAAGAGTAAAGTAAGTGGCTAATCACAACTGGCCACTGTAATTAGGGACTTACTATACTTGACATAAACTGAGTGTTACCTTGAATGACCGCTTTAGTGTTTGAATCTTATAGTGTGCTTTTAGAGGATGGCTGTCGGCAGATCTTCAAAAGCCTCTCATGGTGGAGGTCACGGTGTTGCTCCGCGACCTAAGAGAGGGAGGCCTAGAGTCGAGAAAGTGGTTCATGAAGAACCAGAGACCCCTCATCTGGAGGGTGGCGACGAGAGCGCCAATCTGAGAGCCTCAGTAAAGGAGGCTGTGGTGGAAGAGGTTCACCAGGTCATGTAGACGATTCTACCATCTATGGTGACCGAAGTGATCAAGGCGGTAAGGGAAGGGGAAAGAAAGGAAAGAAACAGGTCCTCGGGAGGACGGGATCAACTAGAGCCGGAAACGGTTCTTTTTGATGATGAGGAGGAGGAAGAAGAGGAGCCTGCGCCAGAGGCGACTAGAGGCTGCAACTATGGGGCGTTTATGAGATGCAAGTCCCCTACTTTCAACAGAAACGGCAGAGCTGCAGCTGCTCACGGTGGGTGAGGGAAATAGAGGCTGTCCTTGATATCGGTGAGTGCCGTGAAGATCAGAAGGTGAAATTTGCTACCTACTCTTTTGTGGACTCGGTGTTGTGCTGGTGGGACAACATTGTCCAAGCCGAGGGTAGTAGGGCCATTGGGAGAATGAGATGGCCTGAATTGAAGAAGTTAGTGATTGAGGAATTCTGTCCTCATAGAGAGATGGACAAGGTAGAAAGAGACTTCCTGCAGCTGGAGGCGGGAGCGATGATACACGAGCAGTACACCACCAAATTTAATGAAATGGCACGGCTGGTGCCCGATCAAGTGACACCACTGTCATGAAAGATTAAAAGATACATCCAGGGGCTGCCGGCGGATATCCGTAGGCATATGATCGCCGCCCAGCCGAGCACTTTTAGGTCGGCGGTTGACTTGGCTGGCAGATTATATGATGAGCGTGAGGTGGTGGTGGCTGAGGTGAATAAGAAGGATGGTGGTAGCCAGAACTGGAATGGGAAACGGTTTGGATGTGGTAAAGCCGCTCCAAATAATAAGGTGGCAAAGGTGGGTGACCGACGTGTGGTCAAATCTGGATCAGGGATGAATGAGTGTGGCAAATGTGGAAGGGAGCATACTGGTGAGTGCAGGATGGGGATGAACGTATGCTTCAGGTGTGGCCAACCTGGCCATATCGTTAGAGACTGTAAGAAGCCGAGGGCGGAGAGCTCTGGAGCAGAGAAGAAGAAGCCGGAGGAAGGAGGGCAGAGGCCAAGTGCTAGAGCTTACACCCATGACCAGGGAGGAAACCACAGCTTATCCCGATATTGTGTCAGGTATGTTTCTAGTAAACCAAACTTGTGCCTCTGTATTGTTTGATTTCGGTGCTAACAGGAGTTTTATCTCCACTGCTTTCTGTGCTAAGTTGCCTGTTAGTAGTACCAAGGTCAGTCCACCATTCGATGTAGAAGCTGCTATTGGTAAGTCCACTAGAATTACTGATGTGATAGAGGATTGTGCTATAGAACTAGAAGGTCATAGGTTTGTTGCTAGGTTACACGTGATACCCCTAGGTGGATTTGATGTAGTACTAGGGATGGACTGGTTAGCAACCTATGAAGCAAACATCATGTGTCACAAGAAGATGATCGATTGACAACGCCGGACGGGAATAAGGTGACGGTTTATGGTGATCGCGTCACAACGATCCCGAAGGTGATTTCGATGGCGGTGGCGGGAAAGTGCATGAGGCGTGGATGTAGTGCCTACTTGGCCTACGTAAAGAATGTAGACGTGCCAACACCACAACTATCTGATGTACCAGTTGTGTGTGACTTTCCGGATGTGTTTCCAGAAGATTTACCCGGCGTGCCACCGGATCGCGAGATTGAGTTCCAAATTGATTTGATACCCGATGCTCAACCCGTGGCCAAAGCATCGTATCGGTTAGCTCCGACAAAAATGAAAGAGCTGATGGAGCAGTTGCAAGAGCTGCTTGATAAGGGGTTCATTAGACCGAGTATCTCTCCCTGGGGTGCTCCGGTCCTATTTGTGAATAAGAAAGACGGTAGCATGAGGATGTGCATTGACTACGTAGAGCTGAACAATGATGGTGAAGAACCGATACCCCCTACCAAGAATAGATGATCTGTTTGATCAGCTCCAAGGAGTCGGTGGTTTCAAGGATAGATCTTCGATCTGGTTACCATCAGCTGAAGGTGAAGGAGCAGGATATCCCTAAGACAGCTTTTCGCACGCGCTACGGTCACTATAAATTCCTTGTTATGTCATTTGGTCTGACCAATGCGCCAGCTGCTTTTATGGACTTGATGAATCGAGTGTGTCGGCCAATGTTAGATAAATCAGTGATTGTATTTATTGATGATATCCTGACTTATTCGAAGAGCGAGGAGGAGCATGCTGACCACATACGAGAGGTGTTGGGGACGTTGAGAAGGGAGAAGTTGTATGCAAAATTCTCCAAGTGCGCATTCTGGTTGCACGAAGTTCAATTCTTAGGTCTCGTGATAAATCCTGAGGGGATTATGGTAGACCCGGCAAAGGTGGAGGCTGTGATGCAATGGAAGTCTCCAACGACGCCATCCGAGATTCGTAGTTTCTTGGGGTTGGTGGGATATTACCGAAGGTTTATTCAGAACTTCTCCAAGATAGCCTCCCCATTGACTAAGTTGACCCGTAAGGATGTAAAGTTTATATGGGGTCAAGCCCAAGAACAGGCGTTCGAGGAGTTAAAGGTGAGGTTGACTCAAGCTCCTGTCTTGTCATTACCTGAAGGAAGCGAGGATTTGGTGGTATATTCAGATGCTTCTTACTCAGGGTTGGGGTGTGTATTAATGTAGAGAGGGAAGGTTATAGCCTATGCATCCCGACAGTTGAAAGTTCATGAGGTCAACTACCATACTCATGACTTGGAGGTAGCAGTCGTGGTCTTTGCACTACAGATTTGGAGGCACTATCTATACGGGAAGAAGTGCACCATTTTCACTGACCACAAGAGCTTGAAGTACTTCTTCGAGAAAAAAGATCTGAACATGAGGTAGAGAAGATGGTTGGAGCTCATAAAAGATTATTATTGCGAGATCCACTATCATTCGGGCAAAGCCAACGTGGTGGTTGATGCTCTTAGCTGAAAGGAGAGGCCCGAGCCGATTCGGGTGAAAGAATACCAACTGATCATGACCTCTGATGTAATGAAGCAAGCTAAGGAGTTTCAAGATGAGTCATTAAAAGAAGATCACCTAAATTCTGAAAGAATAAGAGATCTGGTTGGGGAATTGGATGAAAACACACTTGGTGTTAAAACTCGATTTGGACGGGTGTGGATTCCTCGTTTCGGGGATCTACGTGTGAGGATTTTGGATGAAGCTCACAAGACTCAATACTCCATTCATCCTGGTGCCACAAAGATGTATCAAGATATGAAGAAAGATTATTGGTGGCTTGGTATGAAGCGTGAAGTGGTGGAGTACGTGAGTAAGTGCCTTACTTGTTTGCAAGTGAAGGCGGAACAACAGAAGCCGTATGGGAAGATCCAACCTTTGGATATACTAGAATGGAAGTGGGAGCACATCACCATGGATTTCATTACGAAGCTGCCACGTACTCCGAAAGGGTACGATACCATATGGGTGATTGTTGACCGTTTGACGAAGAGTGCCCACTTCCTACCGATCCGTGAGACATATTCATCTGAGAGGTTGGCTGACCTGTTCATCAAGGAGATTGTAACTCGTCATGGTGTGCTGGTGTCTATTGTGTCTAATCGTGACACTCAGTTTACCTCTAAATTCTGGAAGAAATTCCATGATGCCATGGAGACGAGGTTACATATTAGCACGGCTTATCATCCCCAAACTGAAGGTTAGTCGGAAAGGACCATTTAGACATTAGAATACATGCTTCGGGCATGTGTGATTGATTTTGGGGGAAGTTGGGATGACCACTTACCATTAGCTGAATTCTTGTACAACAATAGCTATCATGCCAGCATTGGTATGCCACCATACGAGATGCTATATGGTAGAAGATGTAGGATGCATGTATGTTGGGGAGACATTGGGCAGAAAGAATTGGGAGGCGTCGAGGTCATTGAGGCTACGACAGAGAAGCTTGAGAAGATTAAAGCCTTCATGAAGGCAGCTAAAGATAGGCAGAAGTCGTATGCCGATAGGCGACGCAAACCGATTGAGTTCCAGGTGGGTGACCGGGTTATGTTGAAGGTCTCACCTTGAAAGGGTATTATCTGATTCAGGAAGCGGGGCAAATTGAGCCCAAGATATATAGGCCCTTTCTGAATCATTGCTCGAGTAGGAGAGGTGGCCTATAGATTGGAGTTACCAGAGGAGTTAAGTGGAATCCACCTGACATTCCATGTATCTCATCTAAGAAAGTGCTTAGCTGATGAAGACATGATTGTTCCACTGGAGGACACTGAAGTAGATGAAAGTCTCAATTATGTGGAGCAACCAGTGGCAATCATCGATCATAAAGATAAGAGGCTGAGGAATAAAGTGGTTCCCCTTGTGCGTGTACAGTGGAAGCACAGGAATGGATCCGAGTCTACATGGGAGACTGAGGAGGAGATGAGGCAGCATTATCCTCATCTGTTCGAGGAATAACAGGTTTCGGGGACGAAACCTATATAAGGGGGGTGGACTTGTAACACCCGGTTATTTTTTTTTTAAAGACAAGATATGAAGAATAAAAAGAAAGAAAAGTAATAAAGTCCAAGTGGAGGGACTAAAAGTGTCCAAAAGGACAAAACTTTGAAAATTGGTGTAAAGGTGGGCATGGCCGCCCACCCTCACTTCACATCACCACTTCTTCGGTTTTAGAGAGAGAGAGCAGGGGAAACACTCGGCTGAAGAAAAAGAAGAAGAAAAGAAGTCGTATTCGAGGTAAGAATTCGTGGGTTTTAAGTGTTTATGACGGGTTTTATCCCGGTTATATGCATATGTGCTTATGTGTTTGTGTATGTGCTCGGGTGTGTGTGTTTGGTTTTGTTTTTAGGTGTTTGAACTCATAGCAAGCGGGTTAGAAAGGAAGAAATACCCAAGTTGCACGAGGTGAGTTCTAGACCCCGGTTTTACTTGTTTTAAACTATCTTTGGGGCTGAAAAATGTATTTAAACGATTTTCAAAGCTTTTGTATGTTTACCCGTATGTAATGTGCATGATTGGATGTTGATTCTTGAATGCTCATAGTTTGTTCATGATTAGAATAGCCACATTAAGCTTAGAACATATGGGTTCGATGATTGGTTGAAAACATACTGGAAACATGTTATACAGAATGCGTCTAGATCAGGCTCATGCGCCTAAAAATGCCTTAGAAAGAATTAAGTGTAATCCATGTGCCTAAACAGTGGCTCATGCGCTTAAGATTTCCTTAGAAATGTTTAAGTATAGCCCATGCGCCTGAACAGTGGACCATGTGCCTAGAAATGTTATCCGGACGACTAAGTGTAGGGCCATGCGCCCAAGTGGCTCAAGTGCCTAAGTGTCCATGCGTCCGAATTATCCATGCGTCTAAGTGTTCATACGCACAAATAGTGCCCGTGCGCCTGAATAGTTCATGCGCCTAAAGTGAAAAATGATTAAGTGTTGGCTGATGCACATACATAGTAATGAAACGCCCGAACAGGGCTCATGCGCCCAAATAGTTCCCATGCGCCTAAGCACTTAGAAATTTTTACAGAATTTTCTAGGAGTCTGTGTTTTAGGGTTTTGACCAAGGTCGACTAAGGGCTTATTAATGATGATGTTTCATGCATGATATGATTATCTATGATTGTTCCTTATTATTGTTATTGCTATTATTATTATTACTTATAGTATATGACTTTACGTGGTATGTTATTATCATAACGTAAAGTGTATCGTAATAATAAAGTGAAAGAGAAATTAAGAAAAGAAGAGGAACATTAATGAACATGTTAACAAGTCTTGCAAGTTTACATAAGGTGCACGACCATGTTGTCGTTAGCTCAACTGTGTTGCGGGTTAGCTACCCTATTATGCACACAGGGCCAATCAATTGAGATTGGTAGGAACTTTGTAGCGTGCCCTGGGTGATTGGGTCGGCCTTGTACACAGTAGACAGAACCCTTTCGAGGGATACAGTTGACCTTTTCGAGGGATATAGTTGACCCTTTCGAGGGATATAGATGGCCCATCACCCATTTTCCATCGTGCATACAGTTGGGGTATTGATCACTGGTCCATACAGAAAGTGAAAGATAAAGATAAAAGTTTACAGAACAGACAAGGCATACAATAAAGAGAACGAACATATTTGTTCATACAGTTAATGCGTGCTCGGATATACAGTACAGAGTTGTATTTTACAGAAAAGAGTATTTTTTATATACAACATATAGAAGTATTTTATTACTTTAAAACTAGAGCTCAGTCAGCAACGCTGACTTTTTATACATTTTCAGTTGGCAGGTAATTATTGTTGAGGATGGCACGAGGGTGAAGCTACTCGGCAGGAAAAGTCCGACATCCATTCGTACTCTGTGTCGCTGTTGTTTTGTAATGCATATAAAAAATTCTTTTGTAAATAGTTAATGATGATGTATTGCTTAACAACAGTATTTTAAATGAAATGAATGGGTTTTTGATAAATCATTTCCGCTGCTTAAGTTTGTATAACTATAATGCTTAATGTTTTAACTGCTGTGATTGACCAACTGTGAGGTCTCCGGAAACGGGGCCTTACAATTACGAAGACCGGTTTCATGAATAAAATTAAGTTCATACGTATTTCAATCTTGTATGACATTCACAATTACTAATCATAAGTTTATAACTTTCTGTTCGAATGTAGATGCTACCCAAAAAAAGTTTTCCTAAGATTACCATAACATTAACAAAATATGAACCACATGATTAGTTCATCACAAGTTACAAAAAGTTTTACTAAATTAGGATAACAAATAAATTTTAGCTCACAATTAGCTTGAACATAAAAACAAAGATAAAAGATAGTAATGAAATCATTAGTAAATTAGAACAATCAAACCGGTGATCCACTATGGATGATGTTTAATGATCCCAAGCTTCTTCTAAGTGTTGAATGAACCTCCAAAACCTTTTAAGGACCTCCAAAGGTTAGGTTCCTAAGAGGGAACACCAACACTTCACCTCCAAAAATCTTTCTTTCAAAGTTACAAATGAAATCTTATTTATAGGCTTTCTGGAGTGTATAAGCACGGCCTCGTGTTAATACGATGCTTACGTAGGTTGGTCGGCTCGTACACTCGAGGAACAACCCCATGCCTCATGAGGCACACCCCATGACTACTTTTTTTGAATGGTACTTTTTGTCCTGTTAGATGTCCAATCACGTGGGTGTGCTAATTTAAGCATGGGTGGGTTTTATGTTAGTCATGGAAGCGTACTTAATGAGTCATAACCCCATGCTTGAATTCTGGAGCTTGTTTTCTTCAACTTTCTCTTTGTTTATGCTCCTTTTGTTCATCATGGTCTTTTCCAAGCTTGAAAACACAATATGCATGATTTAAGTATCAAATCAAATTTTCAGTAAGAGTTTCTAGAATAACTGATGTGTAATTGATGTATTTTATGTACATAATTTGGAGCACATCAACTGCCCATAACCCTTTTTAAAATTAATTTTTTTTATTGATTATGTCATCACGTAAGCATACGCGTCTTGAGACCGAGCCCGAGGGTCAAGGTGATTTTTCATACCCTCACCTGCACCTTCAGTTTGCACCAAATACCACTCCTTGTAAACAATTTTGGAGGTTGTTAGGTCGGCCCTAAAGGGGACCCAATCAATCAACAAGGATGTGATGGATTTGGTGGGTTATTTGGAGCGTGATGACGCACTGATTGGGGTAGAGGGTGAGACACCGTGGTGGCAGATGTTTGACCTTGGTTATAGGAGGGCTCAACGGAGCTAATATTGGAGTTCATGTCTATATTTTTATGCACTCCCGCCTTAATTTATAGCTAACCCCCTGGTTGTTGTTAGTTTCACTATGGGCGGCTGAAGATTTGAGTTTACGGTTAGGGCTGGGCAGTCGTCCTTGGATTTTACATGAAGGAGGAGACAACGCACGTTCGTTTACTCACTGGCGAGGTTTGGTCCAAGACAGCTTATTTGGTGTGGTGGTGACCAACTATGTTAGATCAACGATAGGAGAGTGCTATTGTGCAACTTCTACGAGAGATAATTTGCGTCAATGCATTGTCAGCGCCATTTTCGGGTGTGATGAGAGCACCAAGCAGGTGTCACTCAGAGATCTATTCTCTTTACGAGCTCTAATTACCCTTAGAAGGGTTAATCTTCCTCACTATATGACAACTTATCTACTTTTCGTTGTTATGGGAAAGGTAAATAACATTTACCTTCTTTTATTTATTTATTATTTAATTATTAATTGTTAGTAAGGGATAGTCCTATAGTTTGCGGGATGTATATCACCATCATTTCCTCCCGTTTAGGGATATACACCGATGTGATACTTGCACAGCAGACGAGTGACACTCCGTCATAGATATTAGCTTGTCATACTATGGTGGCCATGGGTATTTCCACCAATTTTGATGGCAACCTACGATAATCCACTTACGGCAGTCAGACGATATTGCACCCTCCCATTGACATTGACAATAAGGAGGGGGAGGAGCAGATGTAGTAGCAACAACGAGCACAGCAGCAGGGCCATCCACAGAAGGCGCAATTGCCGCCTAGGACTATCATCCGGCTAATGAATTTCTTAGTCGTTGGATATTGTGAAACATATTACCATACTGATGTGCATTTCATCCAGCTCCACGATAAGTTTGGTACAAATAAAACACAATTTATTTTCATCGTATCTCAATCCAACTGCTATAGCCCGAAAACTACAATTACCTACGATATATACATCATCAGCACCCGAAATGTATGGGTAGAACACGGATGGAATCAATCACAAAACTGGTAATAGTTGTTTTTTTCTTAGTCCCCCGGGGTATATAAAAACTTTGAAGTCTGTTGGGAAGATATATATTTGCCTCTTATTTTGAAAGACATTGATTGGTTGCGTTGAAATGACCATTGTTTATACTTCACCACCGAACTTGAATATATTGGAGAAACTTGAATATTTCCTTGTTCTTGCACGTATTAACTATATCTGGGAGGGTCTAATGTCATATCATGTTGCTTATCCTTTCCGGGACGACCGCATGTATTCGTTTGCACATCCGAAGCTTTTGGATCTATTTTCGCTCGATTGATAACACATGCAGGTAGGCCCATCATAAAGTGTGAGATGTGGGATGTATAAAAAACTATTGGAGCATATATTGTCATATATACTGTGTCCGTCGCTTGAAGAATAGTCTAGGCTTAATGTAATACACCTGATATGTTGTAAACACATGAAACTGAGTCATTCGCAGGAGAATATGCGAATGAGACTCAGTCGTACAACTGAGCCATGCTAATGTGCAACTGAGAGATGCTATTGGGCCATTCGTAAGGCTGAACCATAAGTATGGTCCAGTCGTACGATTGAACCATACGTATGGTCCAGTCGTACGATTGAACCGTATGCATGGTACAATGATACGAATGGGCCCAGTCGCATCTGATACGGGCTGAGGCCTATAAATATCAGTTTCATTATGTAGAAAGGTAAGGGTTTTTTAGAGTATGCTCGGGGCCTAGGTGCTACCGGATGAGAGGGGAGATCATGCTCGATCTCCCCTTGCCAAGAGTCTTGATTCTTATGTTTAACAAGCTTGTAATCATTAGGTTTTATCAATGAAATCATTCTATTAATGTTTGTTCTATTGTTTGTCTCTTGGTTTTCTTTCCTTCCGTCAAGAACACGCTCGGATATCAACCGATCCAGCGACTTCACAATTGGTATCAGAGTCGGTTACTGCTAGAATGACCTTCGCACAAATGAAGACTGCAAACCTATAAATACCACATAATTCGTGGAAAACGAGACTTTTGACACATATATCGTATACCCTCATAACCTAGTCGTCCAGAGCGTCCTAAACGCATATTCCAACTTCATAGTTCGCATCTGATTGTTTTCTACTCAATCTTAACGTTTCTTTAATCATTAGATCGATCGGGTTTGCGTTCTCACTGATTGGATTGCCAATCAAATAGGATTCCGCACTATTTGATTCGGTTTCATGCATAATCAGTTAGTACTCTGTACGTACACGGTCCTGACAAGTGGTATGAGAGCCAGGTTCCTGCTAGAATGATCTAACAATCATTCTAGCAACCCGAGCTCTTGATTTCTAGATCTATTTCATGTTCTTTGACGTTAAACCCACTTCGTGTTCTTCGTGTTTTGCTCAAATCTTGTTACGTGTGTTGTTTCTTGGTTAAAATCGAACGCGGAACCACGTTCTTATCATCTTTGTGAATCTTATGATGTCTATTTTGTTTCGGTTCATGTAAAATTCATCAGATTAGGGTTTTTTGCATCCATGGCGGCTGCAGATCTGAAAATTTGCATGCATATCCGCTCATGCGACTAGACCACGCTAATGGACCATTCGTACGACTGGAGCATGCTAATGGACCATTCGTACAACTAGACCATGCTAATGGACCATTCGTACGGCTGGACCATGCTAATGGACCATTCGTTTGACCGGACCATTCGACTGGACCAGTCTTATGTCCAATCATGTGACTAGACCAGTCTTATGCCCAGTCATGCTACTGGACTAGTCTTATGTTCAGTCATGCTACTGGACCAGTCTTATGTTCAGTCGTGCTACTGGGCCAATCATGTTATATTTATCCGCATAGAGAGGATTCTGATTATTAGGGGGAATGTATAGAGAAATTGAAGACGCAATCGGAAATTGATGATGTGAGTTGGTTTCTAATGATGAATCTGAGTGTATGCTGATTTGTTTGAGATTGTCAGCTATGGATTGGAACCTTCTACTTTTTACCTAATACATCGTATGAAGACGCCATGAGAGCACAATGTTTATATATTGGGATATGCTGAATTTGAGGGGGAATTTGTGCAGGTGTTTAATTAGGTTAGCCTTTGTGAATATTAAAGCAATGGAAAACTGTTCATGTCATTATCTAGAAAAATCAGTCATATGGGGAATCTTGTTGCTATGACGGTGTTCTGCAAAGTAAACGAAAGTTATTGTGCCTAAATTCATTTTCAGGAAAACTGTAGCAACCTGACGGATCAACAATGTTGGCTAATATGGTTTTTCGTTTGATTCTATTGGAAACTAGAGCAAAGATTGACTGAAAATTGTAAGAGGTGTTATCTACTATTCGCAAGCAACGTCCAAGGGGGAATTTGTTGGAGCATATATTGTCATATATAGTGTGTTCGTCGCTTGACGAATAGTCTAGGCTTAATGTAATACACCTGATATGTTGTAAACACATGAAACTGCGTCATTCGTAAGAGCATATGCAAATGAGACTCAGCCGTATGATTGAGCCATGCTAATGGACCAGTCGTGCGACTAAGAGATGCTATTGGGCCATTCGTAAGACTGAACCATAAGTATGGTCCAGTCATACGATTGAACCATACGTATGGTCCAGTCGTACGATTGAACCATACTAATGGTCTAATCATACGAATGGGCCCAGTCTTATCTGATATAGGCTGAGGCTTATAAATACCAGTTTCATTGTGTAGAGAGGTAAGGGTTTTTTAGAGTGTTCCTGGGGCCTAGGTGCTACGGATAAGAGGGGAGATCATGCTTGCCCTTGCCAAGAGTATTGATTTTTATGTTTAACGAGATTGTAATTATTAGGTTTTATCAATGAAACCATTCTATTATTGTTCGTTCTTTTGTTTGTCTTTTGGTTCTCTTTTCTTCCGTCAGGAACACGCTCGGATGTCAACCGATCCAGCGACTTCACAAAAACTCTGTCTATGGTATTTGTGGGTTCATCTATGTGAGAGTTGTACATATATTTATTTTGTTGTATTATATTAAAAAAACACATGCATTGGAGTTTCGCCGATACTGCTTGAATTTTTATTTTCCTGCAGACATTATATATTGTTCTTAAGTCTAGCACGTTTTTAGGATTCTGGTCCCTCAGTGTGCCTAAAATGTTTCGAGGGTAATCTTTTTGCTCTGTAAGTTGCTTTACCATAAAAATCTCTTTTTTGGTGAGTCTCATTGCGTATGCATGCCCCTCGAGGTGTTTACCGGCTTCATCATTATGAGTATCATCTACAACAACTATTGTACTTTTCCTGTAACTCAAACTGACAATTTTTTTTTGGTGTCAGTGCTTCTAGGAGTATGTGCTTCTTTATATACTCAACCACGATCACATTTTAACCATATTTTAACTACCAACCCACTTATGTTTTCTTCGATCGTTGCATGACAGTAACATATCCATTTTCACGACTTATATTACTTGTCTAATCAACCAATTATTCACGAGATGAAAAAAACTAATAATTTTAATTAATATAATTAGTTATTATCAAATAACAAAGTTTATAACAATCAAGTAATAACCTTATTCATGTTGTATAACTCTTTTCCTTCAGAACCATCACCGTTGTTATCTCTGCTACTATCACCTTTGTTATCCCCGCCATTGTTACCGCCATTATCACCGCCACAATCACCGTTGAAATTTCCAACATTATCATTGTACTGTTCAACAGAGTTACCACCCTCGTCACCATAATAACTATAACCCTCGACAGGGTACTAGTTAGAATCAAAACCCAATAAATAGTTGATATCCTAGATTGACATCGTTAAGAAACTATATCACTTAAAATTTATACAAATATTGAATTTATCAATATGAAAGGATTTAATACGTAACGATTTATATAGTATTTTACCAAACATATTACATCGAGTCAAATAATTATCGAGTAATATTACATCGTATCAAATAATGTAATAAATACAAAATTACACCGTAATCGAGAAATACTACATCGTGTAAAATAAATTAAAAAGTATTAGACTAAGGTAATAGCCCGTGAGAGACTAACGGGCCAGATATATAAACTTTAACGGCCCGTAATGATCTTCACAACCCATTAAAATACTACCAATTAAGGGCATTACAGCCCATTAAATGATTGAATGACTGGGGTGCAGACTTATACGACCCCTACAGACTCCTACAGGTTGTAAGAAGGGCGTCTAGATATAAAGTTGGGTGTAAATCTAATAGACCCCTTACAACAATTATGTTGTTATAGATTACAATCTAATTCAATTGTTTTAGGCTTCTAAGAGACTTAAAGTAAAGGGAAGCTACAAACCTGCAGGAACAAACCGTATGTAAGGCCCCATTCCCACGACGCTTACAGATGGCCAATCATTGCTCATAAAACATATAATTACATTAACTTGAAGTAAACATTACAGTGGAAACATTCAAAATTGACATTTCATTTCATGATAAAAGCTTTTGCAAAATAATACAACATTCGTTTTACAATTTCATTCATTCGCATTATAATGCAAAAACATTAAACAACAAAATGTCATCCCAAAATGCCAAGTAGCTGTCCCGTGCCATCCTCAGCAAAGCTCACCTGCCAACTGGAAAATGCATAAAAGTCAGCATTGCTGAGTGAGTTCTAGTTTTAAAATAAAACATACTTTACATTCATTAAAAACCATACTTTACTTTGCATGTGATCACACATCATACATACACATAGATAATATCATTATTATCTTTATTATACGTTTGTTCATTCCGTACATTCGTCATTACATCTTTACCTTCATTCGGATCAATGCCATGTGCTTCACCCCATCATATGCATAAAGCCGGTACTGGGCCTGAGGTCTTTCATAGACCCCAAACATTATGCACGAAGCTGACTCTAGTTACCAAGGGTGAGCGGCAAGGGTCCCATACATATGGTCAATCATGAGGATTGGACCCCAGTGTGCATCCTTCTGGGGTAATTAACCCACACACAGTTGAGCTAACACCCTTCATTGGGTGTGAACCTCTGTACATCTGCTTAATCACACGGATCAAGCCCTAGTGTGCATCCTTTTGGGATAGCTAACCCGCACACGGTTGAGCTAACACCCTTCATTGGGTGTGAACCTCCTTACATTTGCTTGCAAGCCTTTCATTCGTTCATTAATGCATGCATTCATCATTTCGTTCCTCTTTTCAATATCTTCCACTTTACGTTACGTAATACTTTCATTTCATTCATTTACATTCTACGTAAAGCCAAGGGAAAAATAATCATACATAATAAAGAACATCAACATCAACAGTCAACATCATCATACATGGCATCATACATACATAGCATACATCATACATACCATCATGCATAACATCATACACATCATGCCAAAGCATCCAACATACATCATAACATGCCCATCATAACATCTATGACCTCAAAAGTCAACTTACAAGAACCCCCGGGAACATCCCAAGTCAAAGCCTACATTCATCTTTTTCCCCAGAAAGTCAGAAAACATTCTAAGTGTTCATCCGCATTTGTTTTACTTCGTCCGCATTTGTTGTACTTCATCCGCATTTGTTCCTGTTCATCCGCATTTGTTCATCCGCATTGACCTTACTCATCCGCATTTCCCATACTTAGTCAATGTTCATCCACATTTGTTCATCCGCATTGACCTTACTCATCCGCATTTCCCATACTTAGTCAATGTTCATCCGCATTTCATCCGGTACTCATCCGCATTGACTTTCCATGCCCCATCCGCATTGACTTACTTAATAGTTAATGCTCATCCGCATTAACTTCCATTCCTCATCCGCATTAACTTCCATTCCTCATCCGCATTTCTTCTACATACTTAAGTAGATTCTAAAACTGAACTTATGAGCCTTAAACATCAAATTTTAGTTTCCAATCACCATTCATCATGTTCTAAGCTTAAGTATTACCTTCTAAGCCTTAGAAACACCATCATACATCATCAAGCATGAACATAGCCACACATCACATCATAAATTCAACATACACACAATCAAACATACGGGTCCGAAACCCAGTTTAATGAAAATATACGTTCATGCATTTCCAGCCCCAAAACAGTTAAAAATCAGTAACAGAGGGGTTCTAGAATTCACCTTTGCAGCTCTTGGGTATGGCTTCTTCCAAACTCGTTTGCAATTGAGTTCAACCGCCTAGAAACCCACTAAAAACATACCCGAACACATACAAACACACATAAGCATAAACCCAAGGATAGAACCAGTCAAGAACATCATGAACACGTGAATTCTTACCTTGAATTCGAATTCTTCTTGTTCTTCCTTCAAAAACTGAGAGTTCTCTGCTACACTTGCTACTTTCTCTCTCTAAATATCCGAGAATTGTGATGTGTGTGTCATATAGGCGGCCATACCACCTTTTACACCCACTTTTCAAACATTTTGTCCTTTTGGACACTTTTTACCCCTAAACTTGGGTCTTATTTCTTTTCCTTCTTTTTCTTCAGTTCATTCTTCTTTCTTAGACTCAATAAAATAACCGGGTGTTACACCGTAAGTCAAAGCATAAGCATATCTTTTCGTACCAACAATGTAACAATTAAGTGAACGTGAACAACACCTTGTTGTAATCACTATATGAATGTATGTAAAAAAGGTTAAAAAGCATACTTTTGTTTTATTATTGGTGATACTATAAGCATACTTTTGTTCACATTAAAGTTACTCTCTTTAAATGATATTTCTCTATCTTTAAGAATATAGGAGTTGCCTTCTCTTTATAAGGTAATTATTAGGGTTAAACCTCCTTTTTCATATTAGCATCTTTCATCTTTAGCTATCGCCACTTTTAACCCTATATTTTAACAATGAATTTAGTAATATTGGTTTGATCAATTTCAAGTTGAACCTCTTGTTTGGTTAATAGGTTATGTCTGATTCAATCAAAGGAGTTCACTAGTTGTCACATACCCATTCTTACTTATGATCTTGGTTTAAAAAAGCACTCTGAGGCGTTTCTTAAAACACGAGGCGCTAGAGGAGTTTTGCTTATCGCTTTGTTTCTCTGAGTCGCCGGTTATACGAGAAGCGCTTAAAAGCAGCACTTCAGTAGTACGGGGTGAGGTGGACGGAAGCAGTGCTTCATGTGTTTGGTCACAATCAGGCCTGGTCAAGTTGGTTAAATGTCGGGCCTTTTTATTAATGACAACTTCCGGCCCATCTCTCTACTTTAAATCTATTACAGCTCAACCCCTTTTAAACAAAAACATACTTTAATTAAAACCCTAAATTATCGATTCTTCTCTAGCCCTATCGCCATTTACAGCAGGTTCATAATCCCCTTCGGTTCTTCTCCGGCCCTTCAGCTCTTCTCCAGCCCCATCGATGTTGACTTGTCTTGTAAATGAAAATTTTCCGTTGACTTTTGCTGACCTTTGGTTGATTATATATGGATTAAAGTCACTAAAACTTTTGTTTTGACTAATTATAGTAGATGATTACTTAATTATATATGGATTAAAGTCATTAAACCTTTTGTTAGGTCACTATTTTATATTCTTTTTGTTTAGAAAGCATAATGGACTTACATTCAAGCTAGTCTAATAGGTTTGGAATAAATTCAAATGATCCTTCTTAAAAAATGGAACTCATGATCCTCAAAATAGGTCAAATATAACTTGTTACTTTTGCAGGAAATTATGCACCTGAGGAGTTTTTCAACTAAAACAACCTAAGAATGTTATTGATTGTCCAAAGTTCCTAGGGCATGTACGGGAGGAGGTACTTGACTTTATGCAAAAAAATATGGAAAATATAATGAACTTAAGAATGCGAGCTAATATATAATCTTGAGGATGATGATGATGATCATGATGATGATGATGATGATGATGATGATGTTGAATAGTGTGATGAAATGGCACACACCACCACTAGTAGTAGCAAGGCTCTCGTATCTCAACCTAAAAAGCCTAAACTAAAGGTCCATGGATATGTTTTTAGTCAAACTAGAAAGGATGTGGGTGTAAGACAACAACCGATCAATGAAGTTTGTCGTAAGGAGCTAAGAAATAAGGTGTGTAAAGAGTTGACAAAATGGTTTATGATGCGGTCTTGTCATTCCATGTGGCTAACTATGATAGTTTTCAATAAATTATCGAAGCCTTTGGTGTTGGAAGAAAATAATCAAGAAATTATATGTTTTAGAAAGTTAATTAAAAAGTCAAACTGTGATTTCTTCAAAATTCAAACACGGGAATTAAAATGGTTAATTGTGTTAGTTTAGTTACTTAATAACCGCCAATATATGTGTATAAATACCCCTACATGTACAACATTTGATGTGTGTGGACTTTATTTGTGATTGTATGTGTATATAGTGTTTTTCCCACCCCTGTTCTTCACAAGTCCTTGCATATTTTGTGCATACTCATTCAAGTTGTTCATCTACGATTTGATCATCAATCTAGGGCCTCAACATGGTATCAAGGTTTAAAGATCCAATTAAAGGCAATCCACATCAACCAGGAGATGATCAAAGAGGTTATTGATACCCTGTGTTGAGCAAAGAGTCGGACACAAGATTGGAACCAGAAATAAACATCAGTAGAATAATTATTGATTCAGTATTGATCGCCATCATTAGTCTATTAGAAAGGTACATCGATAAATGTCCAAAATTGATTTAAGAATAAAATCGGAGAAACCGATTTCCAGCAAAAGATTCCGGAAAAGTCAGAAACGTTTTTCCGATAAGAGAATCATCAACAATAAAGTAGAGTGATTATTGAAGGGTTTAAAATGCAAAGGTGGCGTCCTAAAGGATAAAAGGTGGAATGGAAAACTCACATGGAAAAACTCACATGGTATAATGATGGTTGTAGTGTACATAAGAAAGCTTGGATGTTCAAGAGTCAAAGGTGATGTCCTAAAGGATAAAAAGAAACAATAAATTGAGGTTGGAATTCATTACAAGAAGTTAGGACATTTAGAAATGTCAATAAGTGAAAGGTACATTGAAAAATGATTATTGTATCAATTTTAGATTCTGGACAGAATGTCTGGTACGTGTTTGAATAGGTTTTTAAAATAGCAAACGGTTTCATAAAATTATATAAATTTACATTTGACTAGCTCAAATCTCCGGACAACTTTCATTCAGAAACATTTTTATGTAAAGATCCGTAAATAGGTCAAAACAACAGCACAAGACAGAATGTGCTTAAATGTGCAGTTATCTTGTGAAGGCTATTGTTGAGTCATCCGATTGAGTTTGAAAACGTATAAACTATCATTGAAAAGTAATTCAGTGAAATTAATATTGGAGTTTGAGTTTACTCAAATTTAGTTTGTTATGATCAAGTTATGGTCGGTTGAAGTAAGATTATATTCTGCCAAAATTATAGTAAGGCACTTACATACACTTTTAAAATCGTTAAAGGATGAAACGGGTTAGAACAAATTTATTATGTCGATATATGATATATTAGACTATATTTGAGTTATATAAAAATATTCCAAGACTTCGGCATAGCCATCACTTAGGAAAATAATCTTTTGGAATAACCGAATGTGGTGGCATAGCCGTCCATATGCAAACAGGATTCTTTGTTTACGTTAGTTTGATTTAGGAATGTTAGTGATTATTATAAGGTTAGTGAATGTTAGAAGGTTAATGATCAAATAATAATGATTAAAATTAAAAAAGATTTAGTAGAAGAATAAATAAAAGTAAGAACATAAAGTCATAAGAACAATTAAAAGTAAGAACATAAAGTCATAAGAATAATTAGATGTTAGGATGATTGAAACAATATAGAAATACATAATATAAGAATAATATAAGATTACCTTAATGTTAGAAACTATTTAAAATTACTTCTAAAAGGAAATACTTGAAATTGATTAAAACCAATGGATGAAAAAAAGATATGTGAGTGAGATTTTTGGAGAATGAGCAAATGAAAAGTGAGGCTTAAAGCTTGCTTTTAAGTTGAGGTTAGAAGGAGGTTATGAATGGTGTTAATGGTGAGTTACAAGTCTTTTTAAATGGGGGTTATGATTAGAATTTCAAATAAATATAAAATTAAATAATTTAAATAATAAATAATAAAATAATTATTACAATTTAAACTCTAAATTTAATTGAACAACTTCTTTTTTTATTAAATCTTTATAAACTTTATAAATCTCACAAGAACTTGTTATTTGATTATTTATTTTAGTTGATTATTTAATAACCTTTTAAATTTATAAAATTTATTTTATAAATTATAGAATTAAGTTAAATTGATTAAGTGACACATTTATTATTTTTGGAACATAAAAATAAATAAAATGACTAAATAATGAATTTGATTTACAAGATTAACTCAAACGGGTTTGAGTTTGGGTTTATACTTTGAAAATGAAGTGATGTTAGAATATATATACAACTTTGTAGGTTTAGTGAACTTGATGGGGAAGTTCACACATCGGAAAATTTTGCATAGGCCTGTGGTGACAAGATTTACTACCTCATTTATTACTCTTTGTGATTTCATAAACGAAAGAACAACTTGAGGAAAATGAGCATTTCCCAAGAATGGATAGTTTCAAAATGGTCTAAAGACGCAAAGGGAAAAAAGTTGAATCTGTTTTTTCACAAGAATCATTTTGGAGGAACATTTTATAGGCTTTAAATTAACGGGTCCTCTTGTTAGGGTTCTTCGGTTAGTTGACAGTGAGAGAAAGCCGCCCATGGGTTACATTTATGAGGCCATGGAGAGGGCTAAAGAGACTATCAAGAAGAGTTTTAACAACAAAGATGGGAATTGGGGAATTTTAACAACAAAGAGTTCTAATATAGTGCCTTTGATATTATTGATAAAACATGGGAATGCCAACTTCATCGACACTGCATGACGCGTTCTAAACCTAGTCGTCTTTTATGATGCCCCGCGACGTATATTAAAGGATGCGGAAGTTATGTCGGGTTTGTATGCTTGCATTACTAAGTGTCTCCAAATGATGAAGTCGCTGACTTGATTAATGATCAACTTATTATATATCAAAACGCGGATAGGGTTTTTGATTATTCCGGGACAATTAGGCTAAGGAAGAATATTTATTTATTTTTACTTTTTTATCCATTTCTACCTTGTTATAGTTACTTGTTATATATAATTAATATGTTAGGAGTATATATTCACTATTCAATTTTTTAGCGGAGTGGTGGCAATCATATGGAGCGTTGACTCCTGAATTGCAAGATTTTGTCATACGAGTTCTAAGCCTCACTTGTGGTGCTAGTGGTTGTGAAAGAAATTGGGGAATTTTTCAACACATTCACACAAAAAGGATAAACAGATTGGCACAAAATAGATTGAATGACATGGTGAATGTGAAAGTTAATCGTGCTTTGGAACGGCAGTATAAAATTGAGGGAAAATTTGAGGGAACCACCGATGATCCAATCATGTTAATGAGATTGATGACCACAATGAATGGTTGATGGGAAGAATGGACGATGAATTTGATGATGATGATGATTTGGTGTTTGTTAGTGAGGATTTGATATATGGTGAAGTAGGTAGAGCTAGAGGGGTACATGAGCCTTTTTATGCGACAAGAACATCAAGAGTTAGAGGAAACGATGAAGGGGTCGGTACATCAAGAAAGGAAAGGGAAAACAATTATATGATGAAGATGAAATTGAAGAAGATATCGAATTAAAAGATGTTGATCTTGAGGGAGATGAGGCGTGGCTTGTTGATAAATGATTTATTTGAGACACTTATTTATGTTTTTAAGATGTTTAATTATGTTTTAAACTTTAATTCTACGTATGTTTTATGTTTTTGTTTGTGTTTATGATTATAAAGTAAAATGTGTCATGCATAATAACTTGAGGCGTGACACCTTGAATTTTGATACCTATACACTTTGGAGCTCCTTGCACTTTTTTAAACCAAGCTTATGACTATTGTTTTGCATGCTTTATATCATAAATTAACTTCTTAAGTGTTCTATTTTATAATGTTAAACTGTGTTCTATTTTATAGTTGAAAACAAAATAAAAATATTTACATAATAATTTATAACTAACATTGTACTTTTTACATTCGTTTGTATACTTTGTTGTATAATAGTCATTTTAAAATATTAAATGTGAAATATAAAAATTAAAAAATTCAAGACATAAGCATCACACAGGAATTCCATGTCTTATTCAATTTCATATGTCTAACATGATTTCAAATCCTAGTCGCATTCAAGATCGTGTAAAATCTTAGTGTAAAATCTTAGGGTTCATGTCAGACATAACCTGCCAACTCAAACCCGAAGCAAATGAAAAATTTTGGGGCCTAGCTATAAATATAACTAAAGAGCCCTAAATCGTAAGCTTTTTATTTCTATAGTCAGGCAGGCCGAGACAGTGATAAATGGATAATATCATCATGGCCTATAGCATGTTATTACTTGTGGTTTTAATAAAAACAACCCATGTTATAGCAAGCTAATTATATTCGTAATTGTTACAAATACAATTAAATCAAATGTGACAACCAAATGTAAGCTCTCATTCATGCTCTTCAACCGTATCTGAATCTAGCTCTCCTTTTAAAGCTAGCAAAAATACAGAGGATCAAAAGCTGGAATCTGTGTTTGGCAAATCTGTAACAGATAATAACATTATTTCTAAGTGGCTCTTGATGAAGAATGAACAGACGAATCTTTCTCCGCTAAATAGTGCTCAAGCATGTCATCCTCGTCATCTACAACCACAGAAACAATATTTTGTCGGATTATTAGATAAAATAAACGTGGACATTGCAATTGACTTATTTTACCAACAGGTTGATTTGTGTTGTGTTTGGTCTACAATGAGTCTGTTACGTATGAAAAGAGAGGGTCAAACAGATAGTAGACCTACTAAACCAAAAAAAATAGATTATTGTTGTAATGATGCTAATCAATATTTGATACCAGGTTATTTATTATTAAAATTGGACTGACTGTTTTTAACCAAGTTACCAACCCAACCCTGACTGTTTCTACCCGTTTTGACCCATAAAGTGTGGGACAGAAGACAAAAGGACAATAAGAACCTTCAAAGTCGTCATCTTCATCAAACTCAAAGTCTTCATCTTCTTCATCAGATTCATCATCAGCTGCCACTGCGCCTTTCTGCTAATGATATCATGTTTTAGAAATGGGATGTTGAAGAATTAAGTTGCTCAAAATGAAGCAGTTATCCACTTATCCATGAAATAAACCAATTACCAAGCAAAACATAAAGGCAAATGTAAGTATGTAACCATGCCCTACTGTATTCTTGAATGATTAAAGTCCCTAGCATTTAAAACTTAACGAAATGTTCATTTTATGAAGTTTAAAATTTCAATCATATTTATAAATAAATAAATAAGCTCTTGTTAAATTTAAAATTTAAGGATTTCAGCATAAAAAAGACTTTCTAGTTAGAGCAGAAATCAAAAAATCCACAAGGCTTCCACTAAATTCGCATATAAGTCCCTCAATAATACCTTTACATGATAAAACCAACTTCTTATAAAAAGTCGATCAAACAAGTTCTCACTCTAATTTCTAACTAATATGCACTGCTTTTTGCACAATTAAGGTCCTTCATAACATAATTGAAGTCCTGAACTTTATATAAAGAAGATTTTAGTTGAGTTTGTATGAGCTTAAGGACTTAACCATGCAAAAAAAATCAAGAGACTTATGTACGAATTCAGTGAAAAACTACAGGTTTCTTTTGACAGTTTCCCCGTTTTGTTAAAAATAAATACCAGAGGCTTCATCATAAAGTAGTTATAGCAAAGGGATTTAACCTTGCAAATATAAAGTCTATGGACTTGTATACAGATTCAGCAAAAATCAGTAGGTTTTTCCAACTAAAATCATAAAAAACGACAAAAAATTAGAATTGGGAGGGAAATATTTACCGCAGAAGAAGCTCTGCCACTTTCAAACCATTGTCTGCCAGTGAGTCTCTTTTCTTTGGGTGCTGCAAGTGCTGATTCTGGCATTAATCTGAAAGCAAGCATTCAAGACAAGATATAAATGGGTGTTTGGATTTGTTGTAAGAATTAATTATTTGATTAGCTGTTTGTGTAAAGTGATTCTAGTAACGCTTATATGATTATTTAATATTTAAAGATCAGATAATCAGATTTCAATTATTGTTTCATACCAGCTGCAACAAAATGGATTATTTACAGACAATTCTCGAAAAGAAAAAAAACCTATAGTGTCCCTAGACTTTATTTCTGCATAATTAAGACCCTTAACTTTTTAAACTTAACGATAGAGTCCCCGCACTAAATATTGTCATGGAAGTCCATTTTTGCATGACTAAGTCCCTAGACCTCAAAGTTAACGAAATGTCTTTTCTTGCATTATTAAGTCCCTAAAAGTGCCTAGAAGGGCTTATTCATAGATTATTTAAAAGTCCAGGGATTTAATCACAGAAATATGGTCCAGGAAAATCAGCCAGTAAGATGTGCAACTCATGAAGATTCTAATAATTTTGAAAAGACAATTGTACATGTATTGCATTTCTCAATATAAACTATTGGGGACAAATGAAAATAAAAATGTAGATCGACAATTCTGGAATAGAGGGAGCAATAATATCTTTATACTTGTGAAACTTACTTGGCTCTTTCAAGTGCCAATTCTGCTTCATATCTATCTCTCCATGCTAAAAATGTATCAACGGTGACAGGTTCTCCATGTGGCACAATCACCTGGATATAGTTTATGTTAAGAAAAAAGTCATGTGGCATCAAAGAGTGCCTGTGGGTGTGTGATTGTGGGAGATGAGATCGCACACCATGCATGATAAAGATTACAAAATACTCATGTTTAGAATAAAAAACAAATTGCCTTGAAAAAGGTAACAAACTTTCATCTAATTTCTGTTTTGGTAACATGCTATGTCTGCAGTAGCAAAAACATTTCATAAAGGTAATCTTCTAAGTTGACTGGATCTAGGAGTCATGCCAACTCAACATGGTCAAAGTTACCACATGTCAGCTGTCATATCATATTTTTTCTGATAACCGTGTCAGATTAACTAACATCAAAGTTTTGAAGAGGTTTTTAATTACTTCTAAGCTGGTTACCCTTTATTGTGCGAACAATTGTGATTCCCAAAATAGAAATCCGAATATGGTTGGTACCACTTTCTGCAATTTCCCCTATAAAAATGCATCAACTTCATTTAAACAAATATGAGAAAGGCCTTGTGCACAAAGTTTCATGCCCAGAAGACTTCTTTTCCCATTAGTATCCGTTATAATATTGACATCATTGATTTCTCAGTTTAATTTCAATTTTTCATATATTGTCATCATTAAGGGTATTAGTATTTTGGATATACACTTAATAGGTCATTCTTTTTTAAATAAAGGAATAAAGCACATGAAGGCCACCCAAATATGCAACATTATTATAAAGGCCACCCATATAATGAAAGTACTTTACAGGCCACCGTAATAGGTCATTCTTTTTTAAATAAAGGAATAAAGCACATGAAGGCCACCCAAATATGCAACATTATTATGAAGGCCACCCATATAATGAAAGTACTTTACAGGCCACCGATGAAGTGGTTTCAATATAAAGTTGACCTTGGTGAAAAAGGTTGAATGACGGCCTTCACATAACTTATCTATGTTGCTAGTTAAACAGACTTAAATACTTAATATGAGATATAGACATCTATCTTGAGGAAAAGAAAATTTTGCCTCATTAACTACCTTAACTTTTAGTAACTTAACGATAAAATCCCTGGATTTTCTCTAAAAACATTTTTTAAATATTGAAATATTCAACTTTTTAAAAATTACTGAGAAGGTCCTTTTTATATGATTAAATTCTTAGGCTTTATAAGAAAAAATTATTTTTGTTAAATCTTGAAAAAGTCCAGGAATTTAATCATTAAAAAAAGTTCAAGAACTATTTGTAAATCCAGTCGAAGTCCTAAGGATTTTTTAACAAATGTGCATAGATTTTAGTACTATTCATAAGAAGTAAGAAGAAAATAAAACCATACTTCATCCTTTTCTGCTACATCCTCTTCATTGTCATCGTCATCAGCATCTTGAGCAAACCTTTCAGAAAGCCAATCCTTAGCTGAGCTAACAAGAGTGTAGATCATAGCCATTCCAAGATTCTCTGATGCCTGAAAATTTCTCAAATAGTTATATGAGGTGCGTAGCTACGTGTCTAAAATTGACAAAAGCCAACTTTCAAAAACTCAAATATACGATAAAGTATAATGAGTAAAACAAGACAGAAGTGAAACTAAGTTTATACTTTATTAAAAAAAAAGCGTTCTATACTTTAGACTCTACAATAGGGTGCATGAATAATGTGTAGCATGATGTTTTTATAAAATATCAACTTGCTTTGTCACTTTTGTCTTGTTTTAGTGGTTATACTTCTCTGGGATAACATATGAGGTGCCCCAGCTATTCAAGTCCTCGTTAGAGCCACCCAACTATAAAATCTACCACATAGGTCACCCCAAGTATGCATACTCAGCTTCATGTTATACCATCTCTAACAAATATGTTGAGTGACAAAGATTTTCTTCAATTTTTTTACCATTCTAGCCCGTTTTTGCCACATGCATGGGCAGCCTATAAAGTAGTTTCAATAGTCAGGTTGGCTTGACGGAAAAGGTTGAATAGTTGAGTCACATGTGGCCCCCTTAGAAATTATCCTTACTTTTTTGTATATTTGCCATTCAAGTCATTCAAAGATGCCTTTTGTCCAGTGTTGTTATAGGGTATTAACCAAGTCCACATAATGACCCAAACATGGCAAAAATCCATCTTTATTAACCCAAACATAACAAAAATCCATCTTTATTAACCCAAACATAACAAAAATCCATCATTAATGACTCAAATGCACCCAAAAAAGTGAAAACTGTGCAATGACTACAACAGGGCATAAGTAAGTTACGATGATAACTTGTATAACAGATTAAAAATGAGCAGATAATTTTTAAACTTAGAATGGGTAAGATAACAAACATAAGTACATAACTGTACTAAGTCAAAGAACTATCATTTTATCTGCATGTACTTTTATAAATCAAAAATACTGGTACAATATTAGTTTAGCTATACTTGGTAATAAAGTTCTGAACCATATCGATATATGCATTTGCTTTTAGAACCATGCAATAATCAGATTTTAATTGTTTGGATGAACAAATTCTGCTTTTATAATTATAGTTATCTGATTGGTTTCGGTTAATCAATTTCATATGAGATGCAACAAAAGGTAAATTATATTTGTCTATTTACCCCTTCCTTTAAAACTTCTTGAATTATTTTTCCTTTAACCTAGTTTCACAGACTTGTACACACATTTCACAAAACCTAGTTTTTTTTCCAAAATGTTTATCTTGGTCATTTTACCTATTAATTTTATAATAACCAGAACTTGCCTAACACTCAAATATCTGAGGTTTACAACTTCTAACATATACATGACCAAAAACTATCTGCTGCAGCACGCTGTACTGCAGTTGATTATCTCTGATTTTCAATATCATAAATCTCTAAAAATGCACATCAAACACTCCCTAAGAAGAGGTTTGCAGTCAAATACAAACAACAGATGATAAGGTGCAACGGTCTTTTACCTCTTGTTCAAGCTTTTCTTTCAATACTTTTAGATCCGATGTGTGAATTCCTCTTATACTGTAACATAACCACAGTAAAAGTAGACTTCATAGTTCATCACCAAAAATCAGCACGGAATAAAATAACCATCTAAAACCCATATGTGCCAACTCACTGAGGTTGCTCAGTGATAGCTACAGGTGGCAAACTTAACCCAATTACTCATGAATGAATTGGTAGGGTTGTATTTAATCTAACTGTAGTTTAAAAAAAGATGGAGGTCGACAGTAGCCAAATGTATTTTTTAAATGCATGCATCATCCTAAATCCTTTTGTTCGAAAATTAATATTGTTTTTGTAAACTGTAATAATAACTAATGCAGTAATTTATAATAAAGAATGAACAAAATTATAGAACTGATAAAGATATAGTCAGCCACCTTTTTACATTCAAAAGAGGTATTTCATCTGGATATTTTTCTGTATGTGAGAAAATTAACCCCAGCTGAACTGCAACAAAAATTAGCAATAGCTAACATATTTAAGTAAATTAAACATCCTCAACCAATAAATTCTGCAAAAACAAGCCTGGTAAAAAAAACCTGGAGTGGTAGAAGATTCATCAGTCTCGTCATCCTGCCAGAAACAAAGTAACAAACTAAGTGCTAGTACAGTAGTACTGGTCATACATATGATTACTGTTGGTAACAAAATAGACAGTACATATGACACTAAACAATATGGTAAATAAATATTTTTGTTACTGGAGCTTGACATTAACAAGATAAGATAATCTCCAAAAATCACTAGGGTCCTGTGGTAAAGCAAACTCATCTCACGGAAAAATACATCATAGATTCACAACGTCACTTAGACAGATGATGTTTCAATAAACTCTTTTTCATGATTTTGGTTGCAAAAAATCAGATGAGCAGAAAGAAACAAGGTTTGAAATTTTATGATATATCAGAATCCCCTGTAAAATGCATTTAAGCCACATATAGCGTACTTTTGAAATTTAAAAGGTATCATTAATACACTGCGTCCACCGCTCAGAGCTTACGTTGTCGAAATAACCATGTTTAATACAAAACTGTACAAAAAGCACATTAATCCTCACAGGTTTGGTGGATTGAGTCCCTGCTCTACAAAAGTTACGCACATACGGCCATACGCAAGCTTTTTTGTGCAGATTTCATTTCAGGTAAAGTATTAGTTATTTGTAAATCAATGCTACTTCTAATGTTCATTATGTTCCATCAATCAGCCACTAGCCTTTTAATGTGAGAAAGATGAACTAAAACATAATAATAAGACAAATTAAATAATTGACAGCATGAAATTGACTACCTGGGGAGATAAAGTAATTTGAAAACATCGATTTGAAGTGTTCAATCCACTTTCGCTGGGGTGAATTTCTGGAAGACACATAATCATAACTTGTCACAAGTTTGACTTTGGATGTTGACCATAATTCTAATAAGAGCAAAATGTATGTTAACCTTGAAACTCATCCATAAGAATGGCTTCTAGAGCTTCAATTTCCATCTCTTGCTCCTGCAAATGATCTGTCATGAACATTTCAGTTAAACAGCAGCTTGATATCCTTCCCCTGGTCCTTACCAATTGAAATTCATGCTAACTAAATTCAAATTTACTTACTTATGCAGTAAGAGCATTCACAACAGGTTTTTCATCCCCATCCTTATAATTACACTAAAATCACTACTTTTTCTCTCTCATTTTCACTTAAATAATATTTTTATTTGTATCATTACCTTTTCGCTCTCCTCCGCTCACAACCACTTACAAAAATATTTAAAAAAAACTATAGGTTGAACAATTAATTCCCCAAGTACACAATGAGCAGTATTATTTTCGCTTTCCTCTACTCACAACACTTACAATCATTCCCTATAATATAGGATGTGATTGTAAGAGGGAACACACTCACAATACTATGAGGAACCTACTATGAATGCTCTAAGGCTGGCTAACATAATAATCCCACAGTCAAAATCACTAAACTCGCATCCTCGTTATCATGGCAATGGCATCATCACATTTAATCTAGTTCACTTACCAACAAGATCTACTTCACTGGTGCACAATCAAGTGTTAGTTACTTAATTATGCCTTAGGTTTGCATAAACATACGTAAGAAATCCAATCTCCAAGAAGACCTAACGCAATCATTTCGCATCTAACTAAAACTAGCAGATAACAAAGTGTACTCATGCTCACATATCCACAAACATCCTGAGATCGTTACCAACAGTTCATCTAACCTAATCATCAATCGATACAGAACTTAAGCTTCCAAATATCAAAACACTCCTCCAAATCAACTCTAGATCACTTCAATTACAGTCGTATTCAAATGATTAACCATTTAACACACACACGCACGATGAACAACAACAATAACAAACGCTAACATCCTACTTCCTTATGAAGCGATCGATAGCACAAATCAAGTGTTTTTGAAAACGAAACATCAAATCTTCAGAAGAACTCATATAATCATTCACAGTGATTCGTCGTGAAACAAATACCTGTCATTTCTGCGGTTTGTAGTTGTACGTTATGCTATAAGATTTGTACAGTCTTGTTATCTTCCGATTCCGATGCGGCCACTATCCGTCTATTGCTCCTTGAAAACCTAGGCCACCACAATCAAGAAACGGGATGACGGGGGTTTTATTCAAGTGTTTCGCTTTGCAATGTAGTTACCGTACGACCATGTATACGAAATGAAATGTAAACCGATAAAAAAATAACTTAGGTGTTATTTGTTTTTTTCTACAAACTGTCGGTGGTATGCAAACATCTATAAAATTTAAAGTTAGATCAAACGTCTATATTTATAAGAAAAATATTGTTTGTTTTGTAACATCTGCAGACTATAAAAATAATATGTAACTAAATATAAAAAATTCATTCATATTATCCTCCTCTCCTCCTCTCCTCCTCTCCTCCTCTCCTCTCTCTCCTCCTCTCTCCTCTCTCCTCCTCCTCTCCTCCTCTCCTCCTCCTCTCTCCTCTCCTCCTCTCTCCTCCTCTCCTCTCTCCTCCTCTCCTCCTCTCCTCCTCTCCTCCTCTCCTCCTCTCCTCCTCTCCTCCTCTCCTCCTCTCCTCCTCCTCTCCTCTCCTCCTCCTCTCCTCCTCCTCCTCTCCTCCTCTCCTCCTCTCCTCCTCTCCTCCTCTCCTCCTCCTCTCCTCTCCTCCTCTCCTCCTCTCCTCCTCCTCTCCTCCTCCTCCTCCTCCTCTCCTCTCCTCCTCCTCCTCTCCTCCTCTCCTCCTCTCCACCATTATCACCACCACCACCACCACATAACTCCCATCACCCCCCACATCTTCACTTGCGAATCTTCACTCGTGAGGTCGTCAGCCATGTGCAGCAACTCCTCCATCCTTTCCTTCTTCACATCTAGTTGGTGTTGGAGAGGTCCATCATCGGCCCTAAGGGCGGTGGTGGGTGGGTGTGTGGCTGCTAGAATATGGTGAGGGGAAGGAGGAGGGTAGAAAATTTTAGAAGTGATTAGATTATATCTTCTTCAAAAAGACTTCATGAAGACCTTAGAAGACCACTTTTAATGCAAAAGTCTTTCATAAAACAAACAATCTACAGATCTCAATTATGTGTAAATGTGCCCACATCTGGTTGCTTTATAGTTTTATAAGTTTCTTGTTGTAGAATATGAGAGTTGTTAGAATAAATTTGTGTCATTCTCATCTACCGCTTGACGTAATTACTTTACATTGGTTTACAACAATTTTAGGTTTTGTTAGTGCAATTAGTCTTAATTTACATCAGTTTACAACTTTAAAAAGTTAATGGTGTAATTTTGACGTAGTAGTGTAATTACAGTGGTGTAGGTTCTGTTTCGGGTTTAATTACGTTATAATAGTGTAATTACAGTGGTGTTCTTTTTGTTACAATGTAGTTTTTAATTTTTTGTTTAATTAATGTGTTGAATTTTATTACAATAGTGTAATTATAGTGGTATAATTTTCTATTTTTAGTTTAGTTACGATATAATAATGTAATTACATTGGTGTTCTTTGTTACAACATAGTGTTTTTATTTATAAATTAATTACATTGTTGAAGTTTTCTTAAAGTGGTGGAGTTACACTATGTAATATGGGTTGGTTGTTAGTTTGTTATAATCATGATATTTTAAGGTTAGTTGTAGTGGTGTAATATTGGGTGTAGAAGTTATTTTACAGTGGTACAACTAAGTATTTTATTGCAGCCATGTAATTTCGTTAAGCCGGGTAAAATACAAATGTGAAAAGGTTATGTGGGAATTAAATAGAAAAATATGATTAATTTAATGGTGTAATCTTTATAAAATAAATAAAAATGTATAGAAAAGCTACAAAAGTTTAAAAAAAAGGGATTTGAACCCACTTTATAAGGTTTTATTTTTGTCGTTTTTTATATTTTTTTATGTAATTCACTATAAGGAATTACAATATAATGTAATTAATTGTACATTCAGATGAACATACTGTAATTAATTGTAACCACGTATGTTGCAATGTGTTACATCACTGAAACATTGAAAGCTTTGGCTTTAATGGCCTTGAGAGTGGCATTTCCATCATACCTCTTCTCCAACGCATCTCATAGTTTCTTTGCTTGAGTGTACTTCGAATACTGATGGAAGATATCCTTCGGAATAGACTGAGTGAGCAAAGCGTAGACTTCCTTCTCAGCGTTGTGTTTTACCTTCTGTGCATCCGACATGCCACTTAGAGTAAGTTTTACTCCGTCAGCTCCTACCGGCATGCTGTACCCCGACTCTATTGCCTCCCACAAGTTTGTATCTACTCCATTTAAGTAGATTTTAAAACGCTGCTTCCACTATGGGTAGTCGTCTAACGTGATAAGCTTCGGGGGTTTATTGTGTATTCCCACTTCGTTCTCCAACAATAGTAGATTCTGAATACGAGTATCTCTACTAGCTGTGTATGCCGAAAACTGATCCTCCATTTCACTTAACTTTACTGTTTAACAAACTGCTGATGTATGCGAGTGAAGGTATGCGATTGGGCTTATTCGGGCGATTGAACAAATGCGGATGGTTCAATCGTGCGACTGAACAAATGCGGATGAGTCAGTCGTCCGAATGAACTAATGCGGTTGAACAGTCCGAATGAAGTTCTAATCGTACAAATCAAGGTACGAATGAGTCCAATCGTACGGTTGGAGAATACGAATGAACTCAGTCGTGCGATTGAGCCAATCGTGCGACTGAACTTACTGAAGTTTGATAATTCGTAGGTTAAACTTGTTTTGGCCGTAAAAACTCGAATTTTACCAAACCCTAATAGCCGTATGCCGGAAAAACTAAACGTTATGGTCGGGAAACGTCTAAAACTCCGTTTGACACAAAAAGATTGCGTTTTGAGTGAAAAACACAACTTTTGTAACAAAAACAATTGAATCAACACGTAATCAAGAGCCAAGCTCTGATACCACTTGTTAGATCTGGTATTTGAACGAAACACCAACTGATTAACGTGTTAAACCAAACCAAATAGTGTGGAATCCTATTTGATTGGCGATCCAATCAGTGAGAACGCACGTAGAAACAATAATGTATTGAAACTAACGTCAAGAATCGATTAGGAATCGATCTATAGTGTTCTATGAACTTGGAGTATGAACTTAGAGGCTTTTGGACGGCTAGGGTACGTCTGGAGTCGAAGTAGATTGAATGCTTTTATTTTTCCACGAATTAGGTGGTATTTATAGGTTAGGGTTGCTCATTCGGGCGACTGAACCATAAGCATGGTTCATTCGTACGATTGAGACATGCGGTTGATCCATTCGCACGGCTGAGTGTTTAGTCGTGCGACTGAGCCAATCTCATGTTATAGTCATACGACTGATCCAGTCTCCTAGTTCAGTCATGCGACTGAGTCATTTGTATGAAGGTGTTCATGCGTATGGTTTATTAGCATGTGCCATTCGCATGATACCTTCATGTTATTAAGTTTGAATTTATTAAACATAGTAATGTTATTTATATTAGTTCAATCAACCACAAACCTATATAATCAAGTCAATATGCGTTAAACAACTCATTAATGAAATAGTTAACATGATAAACTATCACATCCCGACGGAAGCGTGAAATACATAGGGAGTGACTTGATTGCTCAGAACTCATTGTCAGATAACACATAATCATACATAATTCATAACATAATATTAAGGTTAGGATTACATAAAATCATAATAGTCAAAATTTGCAATTACATAATCCTATTACATCATAAAGATTTAACAGCTACATCTTCAGAGACGATGGAAGTGAGCATCCACCGATACACTGAAGTCATACAGGTTTACTGTTAGGTTCACACAAACTTTTCCTACAACTTCACCCCAGCCATTAAAAAACATCAAAGGAGAATGTTAAGTTGTTAGTCATGATGAATTCCTGAAAAAGCATACCAAAAATAGTCAACACAAGGTTGGTGAGCTTCACAGGTTTATTAAACAAATAATATTGATGCATTATATATACAACCAAACCTTACATAGCAATCAGATCATTCATATCTGTCATATCATATTCTCATAAATCAGATAACATAGCATTATAACACTCATTCTGTTAATGCAGGAGATATCCCCTAAGTAGCGCTACTATATTATCTAACGGTTCCACATCCGAATTAATGGTTGTAACATAATTTTCAATAATAATGCATCAATTCATAAATTAGTATGCTTTTCCCCCAAAACTTTATAAAAACAAAATGGGCCATGAAACTCACCTTTACTCCAAATGGTAACCTATAAACAAAAAATATTTATAATTTAGAAAACATAATTATTTTCTTCAAAATTTTCAGTACCTCAATTATTATTGAAACTGTTACAGTGAATAGGTAATAACATACAACACAATATACTCAAATTTCGTATTTTAATTATTTATAGTTTATTTTCTATAATTTTTATGATATTTCAATAAATTATTAAAAATAGTTTCTGGTTTCTAAAAGTTCTTAAATTTAATCAGAATGTTTGGAATAATATTTATAATTCTTAAAAATTTTCTAAAGTCATATATCATAGCAGAGTCAATTATCATGATTTCCATCCCTATTAAAAATATCAGATGTCGTCCAAAAATTCTTATTTTCTCACAGAATGTTCTTTTAGGCTTTTCATACTTTCTGAAATTTTCTCATAATTTATTAATAGTTTAAGTATTTTTCCCGATTTTTAGTTTACAGAATAGTTAAAAATTCATATTTCAGATAATACTTTGAGTTAGGTCACGAGATTTTTCTAGTGGATTCTATAATTCTTAATAGTCAGTATATAATTTTTCCATATATTTACTAGGATCGATTCTTTCGATATAATTTTTTCCTTTTAAATACTTAAATAATTTATATAAATTAATTCATTTATAGGAATGGCACCAAAGTTTACATAATTATATTTCCCAATATTCTCAGTATATTTTCAATGTTTGTTCCCACAATCATAGTCGTTAATATGCAGAACTGATTTTAACAAATTATAACTAGGTTTTTAACCCTTTTGTTGATAACTTCTTGTTATAAATTTGATTTTTAAGTGTTGTTTTACTTATTTCAGATTTTTAAAAGCTTCCTTTTTGTTCTGAAAAATAGGTTTGATTGTGTGTATGTTTTTGTGAGAACTTTATTTTAACCAAAAAGGGTTAATCACATGTGCTTTTATTTAACACATGTTTAGTTTCCATAATCTTAATTAAGCAAGGTTTTAGGAGTTAGAACCTTGATTTTGACAGAAGAAAAGTGTGAGGAGATGATGATGATGGTCTCACCTTGCTTGGTTTTTGTGTTCTTGACAATCTTTCAAGAGGTGATGTTTCCACGAGGCTTGGATGTTGTTGCTATAAAACCGAGAGGTGTGTAGGAAACGGGAATAACAAGCGGTTGTTATGGTGATGACCGAGAGTGTGAGGTGTCTGTGAGGTGTTTGTGAGGTAAAAGATGGAGATGATGGTGGCTTACGGTTATGGTGGTGATGTGCGAAAGTTTTGTGTGTTTCTATGATCCCTTCGGCTGAGCCTCTTCAAATAGTGGAGTTAGCCATCATTAGGTCTAGTTTTAGGGTATGATGTGGATGTTATAGGCTAGGTGAGTCGGTCCTTAGGGTGCTAGGTGGCGGTTTGTGGCTTAGCTTAGTGGTAAGGTGAGTGTAGGTGTCAAGCAAAGAGGGTGTTGAGTCATAGGTTGTTAATGAGTGTTTAAGATGTTAATTAGGTGTTTTAAGGGTGCTTAATGAGCCGGTTCTTAGTCTTAGATAGTACTTTGGTTTGGGGTTTAAATGTGGAAGATTTGTTTAGGTTTAGTTTGAAGTCAAGTTTCCCTTGATGTTAACTTGTGTTTATGATGTTTTGGTTGGGTTGTATTTAGTGTATTTGATGTTGTATTGTTGATGTATTTTGATTACATATAATTCTATCTCAATGGATTATGTTTTTTAGTACACGCACACGTAAATTCTTATGCATGCAAACATGTAATGAGTAATACTCATATTCACATAAACATATAATATATATGTATATATGTTTCTTAGCAAAAGATGGCACATGCAACGTAAAAGGGTATGCATGCGACCATGCATACGTATACTTGTATATATACAAGTGAACAATATACTTATGTAAACAAAATAATAGCATGTATACGTATATGTATATATAAAAATATATATATTAGCCTAGGTGTGGTTTAGAATATTTAAATGAACTTAGCGTATAAAGTTTCTTATTCTAGGGTTGTCACATAAACACAACCAAACATTTGCATTTCATTAAGTACCCAACTATTACATAAGCGTAAGACAACAAAGACATATTACACTAAGATCAGAATCAAGGTACACATGTATCAACACTAGGTATTTGAGATGATTAGCCAAGTAAAATAGTTTGAACATTGAATTTGATATATCAAAAAGTCTTACATGTAGGTCTGACGTATGCTGTTGCATAAGGATAAGTTAGTTCTAGGTTATTAGGTTTTTATATTTTTACTTGTATTTGTGATGTTGTTTCATATATTTGTCTATTCTTGACAATTAATCTACTTTAATATTTTTACAATTTAAAATCCGCCTTTTCATGTTATTGTATTAAAAAATGTCATATTATGAGAATATAAAAATACAAGGAAGAACCACACAACATAATTACGAGTGGATAGAAAGAACTTGAACTTGGGTTGAAGATGATTGCAAAAGTCACTCAATATGTTGCAGTTGAACAGGTAACCTGTTAAGCGACATGTAAAACATGAAACCAAATGTGGAAAAGGTGATTATTATGAAGTGATTTAATGTAACTAACGATAAGTAATTAATAATATGATGTAATTCACTATAAGTATCGGGATTGTAATTTACTTTAAGTTATTGCAATATAATGTGATTATATGACTTTATTGTAATAAGCTCTTATCATTTTATGCTTATAGATTTTTATGTGTTTGATGTATAATTCAAGGGGTTTATGATGTTTATAGTGGTGTAATTTACAGTAAATGGTGTTTTTAATTCTTTTTATTTTGGTTTGATTACAATGATGTAGTTTTGATATAGTAGCGTAACAGGTGTTGCAAATGCTAGTTATTGTGTTTGAGATCTTGGTTTGTCACGCGTCTCGCGGTAATACCTCACATGTAAAATTTGGAGGTGTAACATAGAAGTGGTCTTGTTGTGTGTAGTTGTACTGTTTTAAGTTGAATCAGCTGATTAATGGTCGAACTAGATTTCAAACCTTTCTAATATTTTTTCTTTTCAAAATCTTGTTTTAAATTAAATTATTATTTTATGATGCATATTTGATTTAATAAAGTGTCAATGTATTAAAAGTATCCACTTTAAACATAATATTTTTATATTTTGTTTTTGAATTATATATAAAGATAATATTGATTTTTTCAACTATGGTGTCATCTGGTTTATAAACTCGATTCGACTTATCCAACCAGTCTAACCAATGAACTTTTTAGGTGATTGGTTCGTCGATTGGTCCGATTTTATAAACATTGGCTTCATTTCACTATTTTTTAATCTTTTACCAATATAAAGTTGCAATTCACTAGACTTATACTTTAATAAGTAAAACCTGTAGGACTAGTATTGCAAAATTTGTCATGGACTTTGTTAATTTACCCCCAAATTGTATATATATCCTCAAATCCCCAGTTATCAAGAATTGAAGAAACCAATCGCTTGATCACAAAAGTACAAATCATAACATTCATTTTATCTTCTATGATTTATGATAATCTATAATGGGTCAAGTAGAATTACTTCTAAACCATCCAAACTTAGAAGAAAAAAACTAAATTTCAATAAGAGCCTTATCTTTCAAGCGTAGAAGATGAAACCACACAATAACATCTCGAAAGAAGATTAATGATACTAAAATCATGTGATTAGTTTTCATACACCAAAACCCACATAGAACAAAAATTATGTCCTAAAAGTAATCAAAGTTTAGGAAGTAATCGAAGTTTAGTTAGGAACTTACTTGTTGAAGATGACTGATGTTGCAGAAGAACTATATGTTCTTAATGTAAGAGATGTATTACAGAAGCCTTACTTAAAATTTTAAAAAATAAGGTATATTTGGTGAAAGGGCTATTTTGATAATGTTAAGTGTTTTGAATGTTTAAAATTCTATTAGGTGGGTGGTGGAAAGTCACATTCCTATGAGTAGGGGAAAATTTTTTAATTTCTTTTCTACCATATGCCAACTAAACATGAATTTCAAAAGGAATTATTTCAAATTCCAATTTTAATTCTTATGAATTCTGTGAACAAAATAATTTAGGTTGGAATTGAAGTTATTTAGTGAAACTTTTTCCCCGGTTATGCATAGCAGGTGAAAGAAGTGGAAATCTTGAAATAACAGGTGAAACAATTTAGGCTGGAATTGAAGTTAATTCTTTTAATGTAAACTATGCATCCATGTTCTAAACATTTCATAGAAGAGCCTATAACTTTTGTCTCGTCTTACTAGAAAATGAAGTGGGTCATACCTTCGTGTTACATATAAAAAATTCATCTAATTTGTTTGCATTTGTGCCACATACTTGTTTGCTACTCATACACGGCTTGTGCATTATATGTGAAATCCATGACACAAGGAACCAGACACATGGTTCCCATAACAAAAGAGATTCTATGAAGTTTTAAATTCTGGTCATTTCATTATTTTTCTTATTATTAAACCAGACAACAAAACAGGTTTGGCTATGAGCTTCACACTAAATTTTATTGATATTGGATCGAGCTTTCTTAAATAAATTGGTAGAAATTTGTTTAAAATCTGTTTTCTTCTTCGTGAAGTTCTTGACGTCTAACAAGATAATACATCATGTTTCGTTTGTTTCAACATTATTGTATAAGTTGTCATGATTTTGTTTATTTGGGTGTTATGTGCACAAAACTAGTTCTTTTCTTGTTTTTGTTTTAGAAGCTCCACAAAATATGCATTAGATTATAACAACTTTAGCTTTACATAAAAGAACGAACTAAAAACCAACTTTCTAATATTTAAAGAAACAAACGAACTATTTGAAGTTCAAAGTAGAATAAGCTGTGAATATATGTTGAGTCCATGAGAAATTTATAAATCTCACTACTATTAACACGTTTTAGGCACTTGGTTATGGATATAAGAACAAATTCAAGTGTGTTTGATTGTAAGCAGTGAATGACAGTGATTTTAAGGGAAAGTTGCAACTAAAGGATAAAGAAAAAACTGTAAACTCAAACTCTCAAATACCGGTTAATATAAGGCATCAAGAACAAAGTATACTTTTAGTTTTATCTATTTTTATTAGAGTAACACATTATAAAACATAATACATTTTATAATTTCAAACTTTTATTAGAAATTAACTTAAAACACAATAAGACCTTAGAAGGTAAATGCACCACACGCAACCTTTTACATCTTATCACACTTATTCTTCTTTTCAACATGCACTAGTTTCTTTTTTATACCTGTATAAGGGTGAGCAAGAAAAGATTCCATACCCATAGAACTGTCTTACCCGACTTGGCCGAACCTAAAAATTTATGGTAATAACCTAAAAATTTATGGTATAATATAGATTTCAGAATATAGATCTTGGTAAATTTTGAAAACCCGTATATAGTTCTGTTGATTTACTTGAACGTTGCAAAAATTCTAGAAAAATAAATGTAATTAGTTATTATTTGAAATTTTTATATATAATCTGAATTTTTAGATATTTTTGCTAAAAAATTTTGGTGAGATATGGATAGTTGTAACTTTTGTTTTAAATTTTTTATTTATAAAGTGCTAAAAATTTTAAAGAAATATTATTTCTAACTTATAATATTTATATAGGAATAAAAAGTGAGATTCATAGTCCTATTTTTATATTTATGAGTTTTAAGGGAAAAAACATACTATTTTTTATGATTGATGCTATTATAAGAAAAAAATTAAGATTACTGTTATTATGTACATGTAAGGCCCCATTCCCGGGACGCTTACAGCTGGATCCTCATCGCACATAAAATATATAAATTACACTTGCCTTATGAAAATATTGCAGCGGAAACATAAAAATAATTTTTCATATCATTATAATGCTTTTGCAAGTTAATACAAGCATTCATTTCAAAACATCATTCGTTCGCATTACAATGCAAAAACATTAACAAAAGAATGCCATCCAAAAGAGCTGAGTAGCCGCCTCGTGCCATCCTCAGCAACTATTACCTGCTAACTAAAAACACATCAACGTTAGCGTTGCTGAGTGAGTTCTAGTTTTATAATAAAACATACTTTTTTTCAAAATCATACTATACTTTACATTTGTTCGTGATCATACATCATACATACATACAAATAATATCATCATTATCTTCTTTAATCTTTTATGCTTCTCTTACTTTTCCTTTCTTGCAACCATAAACCCTTCCCTTCTGTTCATGGTATTGGACCTAGGCCTATCATAGACCTTCTATAACAATGCATCGCACCTCGTGGTCACAGTACCTAGGGTAAGATTTAGGTTTACTATGCAATACCTTTCTGTTCGTGGTTCTGGACCTAGGCCTCTCATAGACCTTCTATAACGGTGCATCGCACATCGTGGTCACAATACCTAAGGTATGAAGGTAGCTGTACCATTCCCATATACAATACCTTTATGTTCGTGGTTCTGGACCTAGGCCTATCATAGACCTTCTATAAACGGTGCATCGCACCTCATGGTCATAGTACCTAAGGTATGTAGCAATAGTTCTATGCAAATGGTCAATCACAAAGAAAGACCCCGATGTACATGCCATGCTTACCAAACTATCTTTACTTTCATTACTCGTTAATGCATGCATTCTTACTTCATGTTCTTCTTTTCTCTATCTTCCACTTTACGTTACATAATACTTCATTTATTCATTAACATCACACATAAAGCCACATGAAAAATAAACATACATCATAACAAGGAACATAACATACAGTCATCACATCATACAAGGCAACATCATACATACATAACACGCATAATCATGCAACATCATCATCATCATGCCCAACATGCTCTCTAAGGGCTCAATCGTCATCTTACATGCCCTTACGGGAATCTTTTCGTCAAAACTTACATCTGCACTTTTTCTCGAAAGTCAGAAGTCCAACTACACCTTCCTCGGGTGCAACAGCCCTATTCAGACGTATGGACACCCTTCAGTCGTATGGCCTCCATGTGACTGAACATCATGCGAATGAACCAATGCGGATTAACACTTATGCGAATGAACACCCAATCGTGCGAATGGACTAATGCGGATGGACCTTATGCGAATGGGACTAATGTGAATGAGCACTTATGCGACTGGACCTTCAATCGCATGACCTCCATGCGACTGGACTTTCAATCGTGCGAATGGACCTTCAATCGTGCGAATGGACCTCAATCGTGCGAATGGACCCCAATCGCACCCTATTCGGCCGTATGGCCTCCATTCGGTCTCCAGTCGGTCGCCTAGCCCTAGCTGATGCAGAATGCAGTTCATCCCGACTGCAGCCGAGGGTTTTCGGCCTCCAAACTCATCTAAACCCATTCTAAGCCCAAATCGACCATCCTAAACCTTAGGGATGCATACCACAACACCATTCAAGCACACATAAGCTCACAATGAAGACTCAAACGCATCATACACACACCTACACATACACAAACGGGTCAAGCATACACACATACGAAAACCCGATTTCAGATGTGTTCCAGCCCCAAAATCGTTTGAAAACAAGTAAAAGAGGGGTCCTAGAACTCACACAAACGACACCAAGAAGTAGAGCTTCGGTTTGACTCGCTTCTCGACGATTTTGGCTCACTCGAACCAACCCGAACCAACTCTTTTCCTCTTTTCTTCCTTTCTCTCTTCTTCTATCTTTTTTGGCTGATTTGTGAGTGTGGGGAGAGGGTAAAGGGTTGCCCTCTCCCTTGAATACTTCCACTTTCCCAACTTTCTCTTGTTGGCGAGTTTGGTCCCTCGACTTTGGACTTTATTTCTTTTTCTTCATTCGTCGGCTTCAAAATAGATAAATAAATAACCAGGTGTTACAATACAACAATTAATTCGGATGTGAAACCGTCTGGTAATATAGGTAGCGCTACTTAAGAAATTATTTCCTACACTAACATGATGAGTGATATGATGCTATATTATCTGATTTTGTAATTTATATTTGTGATATTTATGAATCACTTGGCTTATAAGTAGGTTTGCTTGTAATTTTATCTATGTTGCATCAATATATATATTTTTTGTTTATAAAATAAACTTATGATTTCACCAATTCTATGTTGATTGTTTTAAGTATACCTTTTCAGGTATTTACCATGACTTACAGTATTATGTACTTATTTGATGTTTAGAATGATTGGGGCGAGGTGATGGAGAAAATTTGTTTCAATTTAACTGTTAATATGTACGATCTTAGTCTAACGATGATGCTTATTTCCATCGCTACCGAAGATGTAACAGTTAATTAGCATATAGTTAATTAGCATATTTTGAAATAGGGTTATATTAAAATTTTGAGTACTAATATTGTTGTAACCTGAACTGATATTATAAAATATATTAATGTATTATGTTTGTATGCGTATTGCACTTTTTACTTAATGGTCAATGCGTTCTGAGCTAATTAGTCACACTCAAGCATTTCACGCTTACGCCGAAATCTGACACCCATTAATTGCCTCTAAACCAGAAGCAACACATATACACATACGACTATTATTGTTGAAATGATACCAACTTCAAGAGTTTTATTTATGGTTGGAGCTTACCCTCTAATCTAACAACGGAAGAAAACAGATTATTCCAAACCAAACTTTCAGTCTTTTTTTTTAAACGACATGTTAGTAGTTAGTAGTTAATATCGTCAAGTCAGTCCATACATCCTGGTTAAACCTGGGGCAAACCCGAGTCTTTGCGGTGTGAAATATACACACCCCAAAACCCAGTGTTTTCGCGCGACCGAATCGGACCGGTCGGTTCAACCGGGGATCGGTCCGGTTCATTACGAATCGTTTTTGAGGGGTTGAACCGGCTGGTTCTTTCCGAACCGGTGGTCGGACTAGGAAACCGGATTGGTTTTTGATTTTTTTCTTTTTGATTTTAATGAGTAATAACGGGTGTTAAACCATAAATTAATGTATTGAATATACAATATAATTAACTTTATATATAACTATAAAATATATATGTAAATCATATATATTATATTTAACTATATATATAAATATAATTAAAATATAGTTTAATACGGTACAATCAATCCCATAACGAAAACACCTTTCGGTTTGACGTTTCTCTAAAACCTCACACAATCCCCTCTATCCTTCATATTTGCCATAGGCAAACTCTCTAGCTTTCGTGACGGCGATATACTTTTCCGGCGACCCAAACGGCGGTGCAATGGCGTCGATTGTGCCAAATTTCAGCCTCCGGCGACTCCCACTGCTACACAAGTTCCGTTCAACTCCACCGCCGCTACACCTTCACCGTTCTTCATCCTCCATCACCTTACCCATTGCTGCATCTTCTTCTACATATGAAGAATCAGAGGAGCCTAAATCGAACACGAATACGAACACATTATCAACTGCAACCGAAGAACCGCATAAGAAGAATAGAAACAAGAAACCTAAGTCGTTTTTCCCCAAACGAGGCGAGACGTTGGAGCTTGTGTGCGAATCGCTAGCGTTTAAAGGAAAAGGGCTGTGTAAGGTGGAGGATACTGGCTATGTGGTTATGTGTGATCGTGCGCTTCCTGGTGAGCGCTTTGTTGGTCGAGTTACTCGTAAGAAGAACAATTACTCTGAGGTTCGTTTGTTTTCCGCTATTACATGCTTCAATTTAGCTTATTGTTTGGAAGTTTGCAATGAAATTAGGATGTTTTGCTTCTTCACTGCTGTTTGTTAGGGCTGCAAATCAATGTTACAGGACGTTTACACGGGTAATTTGGGATAAACTCTATACGGTCTATAACATTATAGCGTATAAATAGGACCAAGGGTATAATTAGTGCATGATGCAATAGAAAAGCAAAAAGGGCCGGAGCAAGTATAGCAAACAGAGAATAAACAAACAAACATATCCCGTAAAATTTCACTTGCTCACAACTAGCACTAGACAGGATACATAGACAAATAGCCTAATACTATAAACTAGGATTTTTATCTAACATACCCCCTTGATTCTGAGCTTGAGATTCACAAATATTGAGACTGTAGCTAAATGAAAAAAATGCTTGATGGGTAAACACTTGGTATAGATGTCAGCAACTTGATAAGTTGACTATACATGCATATGTTTTACAAGCTTATGAATGTTTGACATGGAAATGGCTTATAAGTTTATGCTTATGAAATGAACAAATCTGCAATTAATGAATGCAAAGATAACTGAGCTAAATGTAGCATTTATTAAAATGAAAAAATCTGCATATTTGCATTTTGAAACTGATTATCAGTATTTTTAATGTTTGGATAGACACAGGCTTCTAATAATCACTTTTTAGTAATCGGTTTCATACTGACTGCCAGAACTAATTTTCAAAAGCTAAAATAATATTTTATTTTCTATTTGTTCTCTGATGTAGAATCTAGTTTTATTCATCTCTGAAGTTGTATCTGATTTCTTTCCCAAGAGTGTCCTTTTTGTTCCTTATATAGATATTAACTTCTCAAATAATCAAAATTTGTCAAACACTTAAACAACTAGTTTTTCTGATTATTACAACTTTAGACAACAAAAGCACATCCCATAACCATTTATTTTATCGCTTCATTTTATCTGAGTGGTATTTTAAGATCAAATAAGCACTTTTCAAGCACAATAGCACACATCAAAACACACCTTATGCTTGTTTAAGTTTGATGATGTCATGTTGCATAGTCTTGTTAGAATTGCAGGTGACTAAAGTGAAGACACTAGATCCTCATAGAGATATGGTGGAAGCACCATGTGAATATGCTTTACATTGTGGAGGTTGTAGGACACAAAATCTATTATATGAGGCTCAAGTCAGAGCTAAGGAAGAACAAGTTCGGGACTTAGTGGTGCATGTTGGAAAATTTTCATATAAAGACATAGAATTTGAGAATGTAATGAAGTCAATTGTTCCTTGTGATATGCAATTTCACTACAGAAATAAGGTTAGTAAATACTAGAAGCTGGTTCACAGCATTTTTATGTATTTTTTTGGTAGAGATGTCAATTTCTACCCATCTGCTTGTGAAGATTTGATTTGAGTTGTGTTATTATCTAAAACGGGTCAAATGTGTTGAAATCTGATCAAAGTTTATATATAAGGCATAAGCTTCTATATCATTCTAGGAATAATGTACGTGGAGGCCACCAGGCATTCAACTTTTTTTTAGTGAGATCATCTATGTAGCGGAACTAATCTATAGCCCACACAAGTATGTATCTTGTACCATTTATACCTTTTCAGGCAAAAAACTTGCTAGATGACGGAAATCACCTTTGTTTTTTTAAAGGAAAAATGATTTAATCTGTACATGTTAACACCTCATCAAGGAATTATTGTGTTTCAGAAGTTTTGAAGGCCGTTTTAGTTGTCTGATGTGCTATTTGGTAAAAATTAAACGAAATATATTCTTGGGTGACCTAAAAAACTAATTGCAATAGATGGGTGGCCTTAATGAAAATGCTTGAATACTCAGGTGGCCTCCACAAAAAGTGTTTGGATTGATTCAACCGTATTGTCTCGACCCGTAAAATAACCCATTTCAACACATTAACACCCGTTGCCGCCATTAACTTTTGTGCCTGTTTCTTGCTTCAATCTACAATAAGGGAAAAAATATTAAAGGAATGTTTTATTGATTATGCAGATGGAATTTTCCTTTGGTCCCAAAAGATGGCTACCCAAAGAACAATTGGCCGATAAAAGTGAAGATGCTAATGTCTTTTCTTTGGGTTTACACGCTCCTGGTTTTTTTGACAAGGTTTTAAATGTTGACAAGTGCTTTCTACAGAGCGAACCAGCAATAAGGTAATAATATTCTGGATTCTGTGGAACTAATTTTTTATAATCCTTATCTGATAGAACAATTCAAACATCCTCCATCTTTGATAAGATCACAAGTTCATCTTTGAGCCCTTGACCCTTGATATAATATACTACCGCCCTTATGAAAAGACAGATGCTGGAAAATTAAGGACAAAGCTATATGTTATATAATAATTGGAAGAATAACTAGAAGATGTAAAGCATATGAGTGGACCTTGGCTCATTAATAAAAAATAATTGGGGCTTAGTAATGACTAATAAGAATATTGTGTTCCCTACATATGGGAAATTAACCTAATTATAAGATGGGCAGTAAAATTATTAGGTGATATTATTAACTAGACCATCTTTGTCAGTCGTAAAATATTAGCAACAGATGCTAAATGAACACTTGAGTGGTAATACAGAGCACATGTTATTAAACTATATGAATGTGCTTACTTGATAACTTTGGTAATTGTAGTAGTGTTACACAGACAGTAGACTTGTGCAGTACCTTAGCATAATTTGTATTTAAGTTGCATTCCTGATGTATAGGTTCTTGCAGCTGTTCAAGATTGTTGGAGAAATCCAGAACTGGGATTGTCACCATATGACTGTCATTCTCATACTGGATTTATGAAGCACCTGACGATAAGAAGTGGAAGGTACCAGTTTTTCTTTATTTTCTTGTGAGATTATGTCCACTTTTGATCATTGATATCACTTTACCATTATTATTAGCTTTGGCATGATATTATCATTAATTCATATACAAACCTTTCTTTGCTCCTAATGATAATGTTTCATACTCAATGCGGCAGTTTTAACCGATTTGGATTGTGTTTTTTGTTTCACATGGTGTGAATAGGTCAAAATTTTTTTTTTGGGCTAAAAATGGAATGGATAAAAATGTATCAAACGGGTCGAAACTTTCCCAAAACCTATCTATAATGCATACAACCTCCTAAATCGTCTTCATTCAAAGATTTATCTTACAAGTATAGTAATAGTATTGTTTCTCCATTCATTATTTAACACATTAGTTTATATAATATCTTTTTATAAACAATAATTGGATCAAAATGTGTATGTGGGTTAATCCAAGCTGGCCCTGGTCTGTTTATTACGGTAATAAAAATGAGCTGTTCAACCTGAACTTGTTTTGATCCGTCACTCAAGCCACCATCTTGCCACCTCTGTTTCGTACCATCTTAGGATTCATATTTTTAGGCATTTCACTTGCAGCTTTTCAGCAGACAAAACCAGTTATTGTTAATTACAATAGGTTTTCTTCTCTTTTTTGCCTACTTGGGCATGAAAGATTGCTCTTAACATATGTCAAATTACAAGCTCAATGCTTTTACCAGAGACGTTGAAACTCAGGCCCCACAGCTAATGGTTAATTTCGTGACATCTTCCCACAAGCCAGAGCTTTTGAAGCCACTTGTTGAGAAATTGGCAGTTTTCCCAGAAGTGGTATGCATAACTGTATCACATATTGTCTGTTGTTTTTTTAAATATAGATGCTCAAAAAAGTTTTATATTACGTTTTTGCTTGAGCTGGAAGTTTTGACAGGCATGCTTATGAATGGGCCTATTTGAGCTATGCTTATCTCAAACCAGTTAATTAAAAAAGTTAGAAAAAACAGGAAGGAGTCAAACAGACTAAAGGCAACCTGAAGTGTATTTTTAATGCATACAACCATTGAAATAGTTTTCCTCAAAATTTTTGTTATTGTTGTATTAACATTCTATTTTTTAGTAATTATAAAAAAAAGCGTTTCGGGGTCAAGTGTCAACCTAACCTAAGTGTGGACTTGTACTAGTTGCCCATTTGGCCTGAACCAATTTCAACAGTTACCTAACCCGTGCACCCTGCCTGTTTTGACATCTCTAATTTTCCAGAATTTGATGCCCATGTAATCATGTATGCATCAATGCATTGTTTTAAAAATCGGCTGAGGCGTGCGCCTGGCGCCCAAAAAATGTGTTTGAGGCGGCGCCTCAGGGGCTTATTTGGTACCTGCGCCTCATGGGGCTGAGGCGCCAAGAAAGGCTGCACCTTAGGTGCGCCTCAAGGGCGCCTCAGGGGTTTTTGGTTTGTTTTCGGTGTTTTAGACTCTCTGTGTCAATTTCAAACATTCCATGTCTTTTTAATGTGCTTTTTTATGTTTTTGATAAATCCGAATTTGAAATTAGTATGTATTTTATTTTTTTACAAGATATATATTTTTTATATTTATTTTTTAATTCCGCCTCGGGCTTACACCTCATGAGGTGGAGGGAAACGCCTCGAGGCTCGATTCCGTACTTTCTATGTTGTCAATATGAAGTAATTTGGGTTTTTGCTGAAATAACCTACCAAGTCCTTATCCCAAGAGCTGAATTTTTTATACTTGGTCATGTTCAAAGTAGAAATCAAACAACCAATCTTTGATCTACTTTTCTTCCATCTAGCATGCTTATTTTCGATGAGTCTTAAAGATAAGTATTTACCTAGAACAAATAGCTCCTTGTCCCAAACTATTTTCCACCTTTCTCATTTAGTTTTTTCTCAAATTTGGTGTTCACTTCTAAAAATGATTATTCTACTATTTTCTTTGTTTTCTCATTTGACCCTCAACTGCCCTTTTCGTTAGTTCTTGCATGTTTTCCAGGCCAATTAGTATTTTAGATGCATAAAGGTAGGCATTTAGTTTTAAGCTGCATTTTTTAAACGTACTTTAAATTATTGTTCACAAACAAAAAAAACACGGTTTAAAATATTCATATTGGCTTAATTTGTTTGTGTTTAGACGTGTAAGATTTAGTACTTGTTAGTGGGCCAGGTAGGGTGTGGTTGACCCTCAAACCTTTTTGCTCATTTTCTTAATTTTCATGTAAATAATTAAGGCGCCACCCTGATTACAAAGACAATATTGTTATAGTAATAATCCAAATTTTTGAATAAAACAATTAGGAGGCTGTATGCATAAAAACATACCTTGAGCAATTGTCAACCCATTGAGACAATCCCTTGCTACTTGCTATGTAACTTTTGTTTGTTTGACTCAGTTGTCATGGTTGAGTTGATTGCAGGCTAGTTTACTTCATTTGGTTAATCTCTTATAATTCTTTTTTAAAAAAATTATGGGGGGCAGGTAAGCATCATGAACAATATTAATACTTCTGTTGGTAACACATCTGTTGGAGAAGAAGAGTACACACTATATGGGAAAGCTACTATCACAGAGATATTAAGAGGATTAGCATTTGAAATTTCTGCCAACTCTTTCTTCCAGACAAATGCTCACCAGGTATTTACAAAAACAGAAATTAAAATTTTGCAAGTATTCAACTTTAATTCGTTCTGTCTGTTCCTAATGGCTTGCTTAGGCTTCTGATTTCTTCATACATAATCACTCCAATTGTTAAAGGTGACAAATTCAGCCCATTTATGACCGCGTAAACCGGTTGTTTTGATTGTAACTTGTCTCTGATGGGTATAATTTTAATTTGTTAAACGGAGACAGGCTGAACGGGTCAAAGTGATTCAGAATGTACTCAAAATGCATAAAACCACCTAAATAGTTTTATTATAAAAATCAGACTGTCCTTGTGGCAATATATTTTTGTCATATTTCAAACAGTAAAGTTATATGTACTAATCAAGAAAAGAAAAGTCAAAAAAGTGTTTGTGGGGCAGCCTACCTAGCTCTAAATGAATTACCCATTTTGAAAACTTGCCTGTTGTTCAGGTGGCAATTTCAACCCATGTAATTGTGAATGGATTGATTTGGGTTGTGTTTTATCTCAATTCTCAAATGGTTAAACAAATTATGACTAATAGAAGAACGGGTCAAAGGTGGTTGAATCTCTTCCCAAAGTCTTTAGTTAGTGCTTACAACATCTCAAATCTTAAAACTTGACTTTTATTTTTGGTTTCGGTTTTAGCCTAAGATTGATCCATAGCGAATCCTGCTCAACCCTAAACCCAAGACAGCCTGACCTGTAAATCATGCTACATCTAATAGTGACTAAATTGTGGTGCAGGCTGAAATTCTATACAAGCTGGTAGAAGATTGTGCTGGGCTCAAAGGAGATGGCTCAGAAATAGTTCTTGATTTGTTTTGTGGTACTGGAACAATTGGTCTTACGCTAGCTAAAAAGTATAACCACTTAACAAAAAGTGCCTATTTACATCTGATTTTTGATGTTACCAATCAAATTAATCACTTACCTCTGTATACGTTTCCTCTATTTGTATCTTTGTTATTTCAGGGTAAAACATGTTTATGGTTATGAAGTAGTTCCTGAAGCCATCTCTGATGCTTGTAGGAATGCTAAGTTGAATGGGATCCACAATGCCACATTTATTCAAGGGGATCTTAATAAAATAACTGAAAGTTTTGGAAACGATTTTCAAAAACCAGACATCGTCATATCAGGTTCATATAATTGTTCATTTTCTCGTGTGATCTTGCTATACAGAAAAATAAAATAAAAGTAATATATTAGGGGGTGATTGGTTTATGGGTTTGGAATTGGGGTTTGGATCCAATGGTTTTTGAATTGATTTGGTTTGTGATATGGTTTGAGGGAATGGGTTGATACCCATAAAATTTTAATCCTCCATACCCACCTAATGGGCTGGGATTAGAAATATATGTTCATTCTCATTCCGTCTTATTATGAAACACATATTTGCAGTAATTTCTGAGTACAAACACGCCTCATTCAATTCTTGATATCTGACATGTTTAATACAAATTGGTTGACTGAGATATTTTTTAATCTCTAACATGTCATGTGGATCTCCATCCCCGAAGTAATTATATGGGTCAAACTGGTGCAAAATTTTATTTTTATTTACCCCAAGAGCATTGTCCAGTTTCTGGATAGTTATTTACTAATTTTTGTAATTTCCTTCTAACCTTAGTTACCCTTTAACAGTAATTCTTGTGAGTTTTTCTTGTCAATTGGTATCTTATATATGTTTTAAGTGTAAACTTGGCATCCTGCTAACTAAAAATTGCATCAAAAGTACATATCTTAATTAATGAATTTTCTCGCTGTTGAAAATTATTTGGGGGCAGAGGGAGTAAACCAATTAGATTATTACTGAAATCTATACATTTTCTGGAATTATTTTTGATACATTGGACAAAATGTGTTCCACAGAATTCAACCCGACCCACATAAAGTTTTGTTTGACCTGTTACCCAACATGTTAAACCCACCCATTTATTATCTTTGTGCTAATGCAGCATAATGACTGAGGCTGTTGATCCATTTTCTTTTCCTACCAATAGTCATGTTAATTACATATACATACATGTTTGCATATACAGAAACATACCCCTATCTACTCTGATAAAGTCAAAATTTAACCTTAACCAGTGATATCTTATATAACTTAATTTACTGAATCTTTCATATATATATCTGCAGATCCCAACCGACCGGCATGCATACTAACTTGATTAAATACTTATTAAAGCTGAAGGCACCCCGAATTGTGTATGTATCATGTAACCCTGCCACATGTGCACGTGACCTGGATCTTCTATGTCATGGTTCGGTGAGTACACCATTACTATTACAATCAAGTTGCTTATCTGCTGGCACCAGTATTTGAACCACATGTTGCAAAGTGGGCTTGGGCGGGTTAGGTAATAGGGCAAAACAGGTTCAGATCAAAACAAGTAAGTCACTTTTTAGGTATTGAAGGGTTGGGTTGACCTGTCAACCGTTTTCTAACTTTGAAAATAAAAGTATTATCAAATATGATTATAGTAGCTATATTATTAAAATAAGGAATGAGGAGGTCAACCATATTCAAAGTACTTTATGGGCAACCCAACAATAACATGTATCCGGTTTCTCTACTAAGACCGGCCAAAATAGGTGGATAATGGATATAACTCGCGATCTTTTGAAGGAACAATGACTCGTTTGGTTACCTTTTCTATCATGTAAAGTAAAAAGGGTTTTAAAGGGTTTAAACATTGAAGGAATTTGAGTGACCTGTAAAATAGTTCCAATAGTTGATTGACCTTAATGAAAAAAATTCAATCGTTGGGTGGCCTCCTTATACATATTCATAAAAATAATATTGTTTTCCATATAACTATAGTGATTTAGGAGATGTAACCATTCAAATACAGTCCAGTCGATTTTGATGTGCGTGACCCATTTAACCCGTTTTTTTTATATATATATTTCTGTTCATGTGATCCGTTATCAATATAATACACACCAAATCGACCTGCTTTGATATAATCGGTTTGAATTATGCAGGTGGAACAAAAGTTACAAGGATGTTATAGACTAACAAGCATACAACCGGTGGACATGTTTCCTCACACTCCTCATATAGAGTGTGTTTGCTTGCTTGAGCTTTGTTAATTTCTATTGATTCACAATTTCATTAAGTTTCTCTTTTTTATCTTATAAATTTTGCAGCATATCTGTTTTAATAGAACCCAAAATGATTCCTTTTATGTGATATCATGTTTCGCCACATATTTTTTGTACTAGTACATGCTAGAGGTGGTGAAGTTAATTTGATATAGGTGTTAATAATATCACATGATGGCATGACACGTTTATAAAGTTCTAATAAGATTTCTGTGTTTAATGTTTTGGATTTTATTCAAGAATATGTCATATTATTAACACAAATCTTTTGTTAAATAAAAGTTTACATCAACTACTATCATATCTTAAAAACATATAAAAACTTTTTGGACAGGTTATATGCTAATTGGTGAATCGTCCTTTTATATTGGGTCTTAAATGAGTTTTGTTTACAGGTTGATGTGTCGAACCTTAACATCCTGCTACACACATTAGTCGACCACAACATGAGTTTTGTGAGTTGATATAATCACGATCTAGTTAAATTAAATTCACTTTTTGCATAATAATACTCTGCATTTAAACTTTGCAACAAAAAAAAACAAAAACAAAAACAAATATAATAAATAATTACTTCTGAACTAACCCGTAAAGTCTGACCTATTTAGCTACTGTTTTAAACTAAACCAAAACCGGAATATTATCATATAAATTCACACATTGTGGTTTAACGATCCATTTATACTTTATAACAACTCTCTTTATGGTGATGAGTGGATAAATAGAAAGGACGAATCTTTGCATTCATGCACGAAGTTATAACTTTAATGTTGTTGTCTTATATATATTATATATATGTAGAGTGTACGTACGTATGGGATTCATTTGTTACTTCCAGAAAGCCCTCATTGATGATGAGAACAGAAGACTTGTTTAGATGCCATTGATGGTGACAAGTTACTTAGTGATCATAAAAAGAGGATAAGGTGGGTGTTCATCAATCCATGGGGTCCCCTACAATCAATCAATCACGAGTGCTCACAGCTACACCTTCATTCATGAACTTTACAACTATGAGCTGTTTCTTTATCCAAAACTCCGAATTGTCTTCATCTCTTCTTGTTAGTGATGTTGTAGACAAAGGTGTTCGATGAAATGCTTGAGAGAGATTTGTGTTAGCGTTGGGGAGTAGTGGAGACTTGATAGTTCATGGTTTTCATCGGAATCTTCATTTTGTTTTTTCCGTTAAGGACTTTGATATGATTCAAACATCATGTATGTTTTAAGAAAATTAACTACTGTAGTCTACAAAGCCATGTAAATGGTAGTTTAAGTTTTCGTAAACTGTACTTTAGGGAATGGTTTATGTGTGATAATAGCTACATTTTGGTTTTAAGAAGGGTTAATGACGTATGATAGCTACATGCATGCTTTCACAAGTGTGCGTGCTGTGTACATGTGCGTAAACATAACATATAACATAGGATATTTTTCTTAAACTTTGTAATTACACAAAGTGTTCTTTATTTGAAAAATTGTCACATTTTATGTCAATTCTAAGGACAAAAGTTTACTTTTACTGTTAAAATTTTATAAATCACTATTTTGTCTTTACCCCTTAAAATAAAAAATCTATAATTTTCTCTAATTTGGTTATTTTGTTTTTATTTTCTGGGTTATTGGATTTTAATGATGCCAACTTTTATTTGTTGGCTGGAATTAATCCAAACTCAACAAACGTTTACAGACGCTCCTAACTTTGAGCTTATTTTCATTCGACAATTCTTTACTAACTAAGAGTTAAACCCTGTTAATTTTTTTGATGAAATGTAGTCAATTTTAAGCCATTTTTTAATTCTGTCACTGTCCAGCCTCCATCAAACTGTTTTTGGTGTCTAGGCTTTATCATCACCTGAAATCTACCTCCAACGAGTCAAGTGGTTTAGAACATGTGGTGGAGATTGATCGGTTTCAGGGTGCAAAAGTTTCAGATTGACAAACCTGATAAAAGATTTTTAACTTTCTACTTAGTGATTTGGACATACAAATAGTCCATGTCATAAAAAACTAAGGGTGTTAACTCTCAATTAATAAGAGATCGTTGGAGGAAAATAAGATTATAGGTGAAAGTGTTTATAAATATTTCTTGAGTTGGAATTAATTCCAACCAATAAATGAAAGTTTGGATTATTAAAATATAATAATGCTTATTTTATTTACTTTACTTTTCTTTCTTTCTTTAGTTTTTAACCAATTTATTACAGAAATTAATCTTGAACATGGTTTTGAAAACAGGACCAAATCGGCCGATCCGACCGGTTGGACTGGGAACCAGACTCCAATCGGTCAGGTTTGGTGCTTAAAACTGTTTTAGTGCTGAACCAGTGGTCAGACCAGTTGAACCGGTCGAACCGGCGGTCGAAGCGGGAACCGGACCGGTTGAACCGGTGGTGGGGTCTGTTGAACCGGTGGTGGGATCGGTTGAACCGGTTATATATATATATAGTTTTTATTTTTTATAATTTTTATATATTTTATAAAAATACTTATAATTTTATCCGGTTCTTATATACGGTCCGACCATCGGATCGGTAAGGCGTCCGGTTCACTGTTCGGTCCGGTTTTAAAAACATTGATCTTGAATATTAATAATTATTAATTTAATCCTTTTATAAAATATAATTTTATTTATAAAATTTTTATTTAATATAAATTGATCTATTTTCATTTTTTCAATTTACCCATTACTCATTCACTTACCTAAAACTTCCTAAAAACTCTCACTCAGTTTTATTTTATGGTCCATGAGATTCTATGTTGAGTAGTCATATGGATCACCATTCAATTAATTATTATTCAGTATCACTTAATGTTTCCATTGTTCAATTTTCAACTTTTTTGTTGTCTCTATAAGGGCAAGCTTATTCTATTTTGACCTAGAATATTTATCTCAAAACAAGTTAGTTATTCTCATGTTAGATAGGTGAAATCCCTTCTGCTATGACGAATAAATGGTGTTCTGTTTTACAAAAATATTTAAGATGTTTTACAAAAATTTAACTAGTTTAGGGTAGAAATATATATCGTGTATGTTTTAAGAAAAACGTAAATTGCAGTTTATAAATTGATGTATGTAATATGAAACATCATTTGTTTTTGGGTTTTAAGAAGGATAAATGACATACAATAGCTACATTTTGGTTTTAAGAAGGGTTAATGACGTATAATAGCTACATACATGCTTTCTCAAGTGTGTGTTGTGTATATGTGCGTAAACATAACACATAACAACATTATGTATCTTGTGATAAACTTTGATAATTACACCGCGTAATTATAAATTTGAAAACTTGTCATTATTTATGTCAATTTTACATATAGAAGTTTTCTTTCTGTTAAATTTTTATAAATTATTATTTTGCCTTTATCTTTAAAGGAAGAAATCTATAATTTTATTTAATATTTTATTTTAGTCTTTTTGTTTTTATTTTATCTATTTTACTTTTCTTTCTTTTTTGGGTTATTGAATTCAAATAATCTCAATTTTTATATATTAGTCAGTATTAATTCCAACCCAACAAATGTTTATGGATATTTCTAACATTGAGTTTTTTTTTTGTAACGATCTCTTACTAACTAAGAGTTAACACTGTTAGTTCTTTTATGACGTGTACTACTTATATGACCAAAACACTAAGCATAAAACTGAAATCAACTATCGGGTCCGTCAATTTGAAACTTATGCAACCTAAAACCCATCAATCTTCATATTCTGATGTAAACCACTTGACTTGTTAAAGTTAGATTTTAAGTGACGATAGATGCAAGACACTGAAAAAAAGACCTAATAGAGGTTGGGCGGTAACAAAATTGAAAAATAACTCAAAGTTAGCTTAATTTCATAAAAAAAAACTAATGGCCGTTAACTCTCAGTTAGTGAAAGATTGTTAAAGGAAAATAAACTCAAAGTTAGAAGTGTATGTAAACATTTCTTGAATTGGGATTAATCTCGACTGGTTAACGAAAGTTGAGATTATTAAAATCCAATAACCCTTCTTTCTTTACTATTAACCAATTATTATGTCATAAATTAATTTTAAATATTAATAATCGATTAATTTAATCCTTTTATAAAATATAACTCTATTTAATATAAATCTATTTTCATTTGTTAAATTTACCCGGTACTCATTTACTTACCAAAAACTTCTTAAAAACTCTCACTCAGTGTTTATATGGATCAACCATTAAACAAATTATTATTCAATATCACTTAATGTTCCCATTGTTCAATCTTCAAATTTTTTTGTCGTATCAATGAGCGGAAATAGAGAGGCTGTTAGAGGTAGTTGATCTTTTGAAGAGGCAAAATTTCATAGACGCCTTACATAAATACTCTACAATTCAGAGGAAAACATTCGAACGTTATTCTACTTTGACCAAGAATATTTATCTGCAAATTAGTTACTCATTCTCACGTTAGATCGGTGAATACCCTCCTACTATGACAAATAAATGGTGTTCTGTTTTACAAAGAAACAATTTAAGAAGTTATATGAAAATTTAACTAGTTTAAGGTAAACACATATTTATGCCATTCATATATGCAACTTATGGCAATTGATTAACATCTCAAATGGATGGTGTTATTTCAAAGGTTAAAAAACGTAACAAATTTTCAAATAAAGATCACCGAGTGAAAACACTTTTTATAAAAAAATCACATTTCATAATCTGTGTAATAATTCATAATTATTCTATCAACATTTGTATTGATGCATGTATATGACATGCACATGATATGCAATATTTAAACATAAATGATTTTATTAAAATAAAATTGAACATGCATGCTTGTTTATCATAAATCTGGGCTTTAATAGCAAACCCAATTATCTAGCATTTTGGTTCTTTGTTTTGGTAATGAAACCTTTTGGATTTGTGTTTGTGTTGGTTTTAAGTACTGTAGTTACTTTTTGAAATGTTTTTTTTCGTTTATAACTTTTAATATATAATGTTTCATAAAATTTTAAACATACTCTTATGGTGTATTTTCGTCTCGGCATTAAATCCTTTTAAAACCGCTGAGGCAAATATAATATATATTTTTCATTTTTACTTATGAAATTTATTCATATTATAATGTTTTATGAAACTTCATATGTTCATTTGCGAAACGTATTTCTACATAGAATTTAATTAAAAACCGAACCATGTCAATGCTCAATAGACCTCACTCTAATTTACGATTTAAACTCTTAAACACTAATTTTTAATGTTTCATGTTGAACCCATATGCGTTTTTTAAGCGATTATTTTTTTAATTTGATTTTTCTTAGTAACTTTTATTCGTTAATTTTTAAAAAAGCATAATAATTTGTGGCTATGTTTGATATTTTTATGACATTCTGGTATAAGTTTTGTAAAAATCTGAGTTGCATTCAAGATATGATATTTGTTTTGATAGATAATTAGATCGATTGATGTTAACATACTGGTACCATGAAAAATGTGACCGGTACCGACCAATAAATATTGATAATTTTACAAAACTACAGTACGGCCCGCCGCATCGTGCATGGATAAAAATATTGTTAATTTTATTAATTAAAGACAAATCCAAATTGAGTTGGTTCCATTTGTTTTTTTTCTTAAGTCATTTATCTTTCATGGTATAATAGTCGAAGCTGTTAGTAGTGTCGGGGGACATGAAAACCTGAATTATACCTCAACGAAAATAGAAGAAGACGATCACATAATTATTTAAATTCTCTAACTTTCAAGTAAGAAAGAGAGAGCTCTAAAGAGTTGGTGTTGTTCGTACATTTTTCAACTCGCGCTCACATTGTTATTTATAGTTTTAAATGAGTTGAAACACCCCGATCTCCTCTAAACCAAACCCAGAATATATTTTGATTAAAACATTCAACTTTAATGAATTTTGGTATTTAATTATCAGTTTTTATTGATACAGACTAAAATCCCCAACTTAACATCGAAATCTTTTTTTTTTTTTTTTTCTAAAATCCCCTTCAAACACACCATGCATGTCTTTATATTTGGTTTCTTCAGTTACAACTTACATGCACCTGAATAATGTATTACTAATTACCAATTTGATTTGTTTATTAGGGTTGTATCTTGAGCTTCAAAGATTGTACCATTGCTTACCATTATTCAGCCACTTACTCATGCACTCACCCCATAATCTATTCATCTCATGAGCTGCCCCTACGCTAACCTCCTTTCAATTGGTCTGATACCTTGTTTTTCGTACTTCATTTTCAAACTAATAATGATAATAATAACCGATTCTACATTATCAAAATAGATATGTGAAATAAGAAATACACATGAACACATCCGAGCAACCCGTCCCCACACTAGATCCTTCCCCAGTAACGAATCCAGGAATTTACTTTCATGTAATCACTGTTTTTATATACTCTAATTTCATAAAACATGCATAAAATTTCTAGGTAAGTTCGGATCATGTTGATCACATAAAAAATACAATACAAATCATTGCAAAAAACAATTGTCGTTGTCAACGGTAAAACTATTATCAACTTTAGTAAACAATATACCAACGTATAATCATTCTCTTTTCTTGTTATTAGATTATTTTAAGAGAGTTTAAACATAAGTACATGTTTTCATGCATGATAAGTTGTTAAAAAGTTTTGATGCCTGTTTACAAAAGACATAACTTTTTCGTAAATAAAAGTGAACTACAACCTCAAAATTTTTCATCGAATATATAGAAACGAAAATAAAAGTAAATGTCACGATGCAATGTGCACAAATTCATATCTCATGGATGCTCTTAAGTCTCCATGTAGCATGCCACGTAGATCTAGTTATTTCAATTAAACCAACACTTTTCTGCCACGTTTGAGCATGCACATGCTGTTCACGTGTGTGCGATACCACGTCGGATGAATCAAGAAAACGCATGACACCTGTTGTAAAAGATTTGTACACCCTAGCAAGCATAACTAACACATAGATATTGATCCTTTGACAACCCATAAGGACCTATGATCATATTTGTTTTTAATTTATTTATTCTACTAAAATATGAAAATTATAATTGTTTATAGTTGAGAATATATTTTCATACAAAGAAGTCATAAGTATTTATAAATATATCTATGGATTTTACTAACATTATCCTCTAGCACTAAGAGTCGTTTTCAGTTATCAACCTTACACCACCAACTATGAATTGGGTTTTTTTTACTATTTTTCAAGAGTTCATACTCTATTAATTTTACTCTTAAAATATTAAACCCCAATATTCACTTTGTGTCCTCTAATACGATAGTTGGGGCCATGTGCCGAAGGAGCCCTAAACACTTAAAATGCTTCACTTCAAGACTCTACGAGAGTTTTAACTTTACTTACATCTAAAGATCAGCTTTCTTTAATTACTTAATAGGAGTCGGATAAAATGTCTAAGTAAAAATTTAAATTACAAACAAACATAATGAAAATAAAAGGCTTGGACTAGAAAGCTGGATTCAAATTTAACTTATTCGATTTGAATAAAAGATTTGAAATATAAAATTAGAAAAAAACTATATCACTATATATCCAAAGTTTAAACAATATGATTAATATTATATGTTAAATAAACATATAATAGTGTTAAAACATACATAGGGAAATATTCACATAAAAACTCTCGTAAAATTAAAAAGTGTAAAAATTAATCTCAACCATGATTATTAATCAATGATTAAGATCAAACTGTAGAAAAAAAAAGCTGTTAAAGGGGTATTTTAGAAACAAATATTTTTGTTGACTTTTTGCAAGTTTCTTTCATTTTTTGAATGTTCATAACTTTTATATACAATATTATTTTTTATAAAAATTACATCATAAAAACAAGCTTTTTTCTCTTCAAAACGAGTACAATATTTTGTATAAAAAGATAATAATTATTTGATATTTTTAAGTCATATCACATCATTATGTCTTTAGTATTGTGTATTTTTTGTTAGATATTGTGTTTTTTTAATACTATAGTGTTTTTCTAAAATGACGAGTTTAAGAAAAAAATATAATAATGAAAAAATATTATTGTATATCTTTAATATGTATAACACAATAATAATTAACAACCAATTAATCTAATATATTAAAAACGATGACAAAATAATTTTCAATGTTCATTGGGTCTTTTGATCGTCATTGTGTTTTTTAAACACTATGAGTTTTAAAAAATACATTGATGAAATAACATCATTATGTACTTCTAATTGTAAAATACAATGATAGACAATAACATTTTTATATAAACTCAAATAAACAATAACAAAAATAACACAATATGTTATCTTAAACACTAGGAGTTTTGAAAAATACATTGGTGAAAATATATCATTGTGTATTTTCAATTGTAAAACATAATATAGACAACAAGTCTATATAATCTATAGAATCAATAAAAGATTAATACAAAATGATCTAAAATATAAAACACAATGAGATTACATGGAACATGTGATATAAAATATATGACACAATAAACTAATATTTAACATTATAAATGTATAAGATACAATGAGCTGACATATTTAACATAATGACCTAAATGTCATCCTCTTAAAACAATAAAAAAGCACATATAAAACCTATAATCATGTTTAAACTTTTTAGATTAAATCCCCATTTTAGTATAAGTCTACCCTAAAACATAATTAAAACAATATCAAAATTATCCAAAATAAGCAAATTCATATATAACATCAAAATAGTCCCGAATAATACTATTTACTTAATTAATAAATTTTCAAATACAATTTTTATTGACTTTTTGCAAATTTCCTCATTTGTTTAAATGACTTCATTACTTTTATGTATGAAATTATTTTTTATAATAATTTTACCATAAAAATAAGCGTTTTATCTTTAAAACAAGTTGTAAGATTATATTAGAAAGGTTGATGCAACCAAAGCAACCAATGAGCTTCCAACATGTATGCATTGATGTATAAAGTAGAAGTTACTTCGAAAGTTTTACACTATTCATCGAAAATATTCTAAGTGTAAAATCTTCCAAAGCCAAAGACCAAATCTTTCGAAGCTTCAAAGACAAAGTATTCCGAAGCCAATGAAGTGAAGACTTATTTCTTCTGAAAATAGAGAATACATGCTTTCTCTGATCAAAATTTGTATAAAGCTGACTTACTTTCCGTTGCAACTCTGAAGACTCATCAATTTTTAGAAGTTTACAGTAAATTATGGTTTAGAGTCTGTAACTTTCTACTTTGTATTTTTTATCCTTTTTGTAATATATTAAGATGTGAGTTATGACATGTTATAGTCACAAGTCAAAAGACAATCTACCTTTTTCTAGTATAATGATCTTGTTATTTGGATTAGTGTTTCCAGTTGGCTTTCAAATTATAGCCGGCTGTAGGATGTAGTATAAAGTATCTCAGGTTCTTGTATTTTATCTTATGCTTTGTAACACTTGTAATATAACTTGAAAACAATATACAATATTCTTGAAAACCATACTTATCCTGTTCTTGTTCTTTTGTTTTGTCTAATTACTTGATTGTCTTCTTAGTATCTTCCATACAAACCTAGTTTCCTATTTGATCTGTTAAGTGTTCTAATACTCTTCTTATAATGAGACTGATTGTATTGATCACCCTTAACCGGTCCTGCACGAGTACAATATTGTTATATAAAAATTTAATAAATTTTTCTACGTATTTAAGCTCATATCTAGTCATTATATTTTCCAGTGTAGTTCATTATTTCTTTTTGTTAGTTTTTTTGGTTTTTTAAATACTATTATTTTATTCTAAAAATGATAAATTTTAAAAAATAATAGTGAAATAACATTGTTGTGTATCTTTAATATGTAAAACATAATAATAAATTAACAACTAATTAATTTAATACATTAAAAATAATATCGTCATTGTATAATGTTAAACACTAAGAGTTTTAAAAAAAACATTGGTGAAATAAAATTATTATATTCTTTTAATTGTAAAACACAATAATAGATTACAAAAAGTTTATATAATGTATACAAAATAATGACAACAATAACATATTGTGTTATTTTCAATACTATAAGTTTTGATAAATACATTGGTAAAAATATATTCTTGTACACTTTTAATTATAAAACACAATGATAAATAACACGTTCATATAATCTATAGAAAAAATTGATAATAATAACACAAAATTATCTAAAATATAAAATACAATGATGAATATATATAACGAATTTTTTTTATTAATAGGGTAAATTTTAAAATATATTAATTTGGGGGGTTAAAAAGAAAAGTGTTGGACATCAAGGGTACCCGCCGGTGCCACCGGCGGGTTCTCCCTCTTAAAATCCGAGCCTGCGAAGTATTTTGTCTTCTTCTTCAGAACTCGCCGGTGGCACCGGCGAGTTCTGGGATGTTGACTTGACCTATTCTGTGCGACAAGACAGCTCAAAGAACCCGCCAATAAGACCGGCGAGTTCTTGGGTAATTTAGGGTTTCGGTTGCCATATAAACCCATCAACCCCTGAATCGTTAAACGAAAAACCAAACCCTTCTAAAACCACATTATCTTCACTTAAAAACCCATTCTCAAACAACTTAAACGAAAACCTCTTCATACCAACAAATTTCATCATGTCTAGACCTTATTTTATCCAAATATACTGGGGTGGTGATGTTTCTTTTGTGAACGGAAATGTTATGTGTGATTCTTCTACCAGAAGTACCACTATTGTTCTTCAAAAAATTTCGTATGAAGCGTTTGTTGATTTCATTTACGATCATCTTCAACTTTCATGAGAATATTATAATCTGAGGTTCAAACTATTTTACACGTATGGTGGTTTTTCTCAAACATCGGAAATTTTTAATGACTCGAGTCTTGAAGTATTGTATCAATTGGCAGATTATGTGGAAAATTTCATTGAAAATATTCACGTAATTTTGGATCCAATAATGTCACTCCAACAATCAAATTGTATGGATTTCCTACGAGGGTTTTCTGTATCCGAATCACCTACACAAACAGTTACTACCTTTCCAGGCAATGCAAGTTCACGTGATCATCAAACCGGTCCGTCAAGCAATTTTAACATGGGGTATATTTCAACTCATCAATCAAATGTTGATCTAAATGATGATGAACACGGAGGGTTTGATAACTCGGATGATGATGGTTCACAAAGAAGTGACGATTCCGAATCCGTTCTGTCACGTGATGAATCAACCGATAATGAAGATGGGTATGAAATTAGTGAGCATCATAATTTTTTGGTTAATCAAGGAATCTCTTACGGGGAGATGACCTTTTCTGAAGATCCCCGAGAATAAAAGATTACGAAACTACTGATTTTGATGATGAAGACTACATGGATGTATGGAATGAAGAAACAAAAGAAATCCATGTCGGCATGTTCTTTAAATCAAAATATGATCTAACGCATGCGGTGCGATTATGGAATGTTGCACGTAACCGGGAAATGTTGTTGTTGAAAGTAAAAGTGATGCGTATAGAGCAAAATGCTACACAACTAGCCCCAATTATAGCAGTGATCTTCCCATTGGTCCTCAATGTAGTTGGTTTGTGTACGCTACCAAGCCTAAACATCACAACATGTGGAGAATATCTAGATGGGTCAATGCACACAATTTCTTTGGTAGTGTTGTTGGCAACAACAACAGAGGTTTGAAATCTAGAGATATTGTAAATCGCATCGTCCACTTTATTCGCCAAGACCTTACTTTTCCAGTCAAGCAAATTCAGGCACACATTAAAGACACGTTGAATGTTGATATTTCGTATAACAAGGCGTGGAGAGCTCTAAAGGCTGCCATTGAGATAATATACGGTACTTGGGATAGTAATTTTGAAGAACTTCCAAGGTACATCAATGCTCTACAAGAAACAAACCAAGTTATTATGGAATGGTTACATCATCCGATTAGTTCATCTCAATATCATATGTTTAAGTATGTGTTTTGGGCATTTGGTCCGGTAATCAACACATTCAAGCATAGTCAACCTGTGATATCTATTGATGGTACGTTTTTGAAGGGATCATATCGAGCTAAGATGTTAATTGCAGTTTTTAAAAATGCAAACAACTACGTAGTGCCTGTAGCTTATGCCATCGTTGACGAAGAAACGACAGATAGTTGGAGTTGGTTTTTGCAGCACTTGTGGTCCCATATTGGAGTTCATCATGATTTTGTTGGAAGGGGGAAAAATTGTGTGTTATTTCTGATAGACATAAAGGTATTATCACCGCTATGCACAATGTTGAAGATATGGTAAACAATGTGGTTCATCGATTTTGTCTTCGACATGTGCGTAGTAACATGATGCACAAGTTCAAGGTGTCTAGTTTAAAAAAGATCTGTTGGTTGATTGGATGCACCTCCCAACAAAGGAAGTATGATTTATTTGTAGCTGAAATGCAAAGTCTTAAGCCTGAAGCTTGGGAATATTTAAAAGCTATCAAAGAAAGAAAATGGACGATTGTACATGATAAAAATCAACGTCGTTGGGGTAACCTAACGACAAACATTTCTGAAAGTTTTAACAACACACTACGGGGAGTAAGGCTTATGCCAATTAAAGCCATTATTAATTGCACGTTTGAGAAAACAGTTGAGCAATATAGAAAACACCAGGAAATTGCAACAACTTGCAACACAGGTTTACCCCCCCGTTTATGGCGTTTGTTTGAATCCCGTGATCTTATTGGGCAGCAACCTATCATAACAGATTTTGATCACCACGAGGCAAGATACAGGGTGTTGTCAAAGATAAATAATAATCAAGCTGGTGGAAATGTTTATACTGTGGAGTTCAATAATAAAACATGCACTTGTGGTAAATGGCAAATGCTGAGATTCCCGTGCTCACATGCGATTGCTGTTTGCCGACACAAGGGTGTGTCACCTTTTTACACTGTGCATGAGGTATACACTACTGCAGCTTATCAAAATCAGTATAGTGGACATTTTTACCCACTTCGTCATCCTGATTACCGGACAGACCCAGGTTGGAGGATTAGAGCTGACCCATCAAAGGTTACAACAAAACGAGGTAGGAGACGCACCCGTAGGATACATAATGAGATGGATGTTCGTCACCATCCAGATGAACCCGTTGTACGTAAATGTTCCATATGTAGACAACCGGGTCATAACATGAGTACGTGTCGAAACTCACAACCGTAGAATACATGTTATTGTTATTGTGTTTGATCTTTTTTATTAAGTACTTGTTATTGTTTGATTTTTTTATTAACTACTTGTTATTGTTTATTGTGTTTATTGTGTTTATTGTGTTTGTCGTTATATAATACATGAGTAATTGGATAAAATATTTGATAGATAAAACTTGCATCCACACAATAATTATAACATTAATACAATAATTAAAATCCTTGTGAAGACTGAGTAGGATTAGGAGCATTGGATTCTTCATCTGTCTCGGTTGCTTCATCATTTAAGTCGAACCGGTTTGATGGATTATTTGAAAACCGATCAACAACATCACCAGTCTCTTGGAACTGAGGGTAATATGGTAATGGACTAGCAGTGTCAAAAAGGTTTAAAAAATTTGTTTGCGGGGATGAGTAATTAGATGAGGGACCCGTCTCACCAAAATTTTGGGAGTCCATTTGAAAATGACTGCTTGAATTACCCTCATAAAAAAAGTTATGTTGAAAGGGAGGGGTAAATTGTGGTGATCCAAAGTCTTGCCCCACGTGAAAATTTTGGTTCTCTATATTTTGTGGGCTCATATTTTGTTGTTCCTCTACATGAACTGGATTTTCCATCATTCCTCATCCTTGTCCTCTACCCCTCCTACGTAAACGTTGAGTGACAGGTGGAAGTTGAACATGAACTGGATTTTCCATCACATGAGCTGGTAGATAACCTCCATAATGAACATGCGATAAATTCAAATACTGGCTAGCCAAGTTGCTAACCGTTTCATTGCCAACCATTTGAGAAAACTGGCTCATTCCTTGCATCTACAAAAGTTAATAATAATAATAATAATAATAATATAATAATAATAATAATAATAATAATAATATAATAATAATACCATCATTATCAAATTTTTTCCATCGTTTTGGAACCCATGCGGATTTGGGGCTTGATGGGCCGGGTTCGTTACAAATCTAACTGTACGATCCATATACCACCGCATGTATTCTTTTGAAGCAACTGTAGAATTTGTGTAGGTTCCATTCACAAAAGTAGCATGTCGATTATGCCACGCTTGGATATACACAATATGTTTCTGTGTCCAATTACTATTTCTCCCCCCTTTACGTGATATATTGTGAAGTCGAACATGTTCCTGCTGTGAAATTGGTAAACTTCTAGGGATCATTTGAATCATCCCAAATTGCCTCATTACCCTGCTAGCATTGTGTGGCTCAATATATTCTCACAATATGAGGAATGTATCACTATTTCAACATAAATTACCACTTCTACAAATCTCAGGTAGACAATGTATAATTTCATCATAAGGCCTCCAGTTAAACTAATACAAAAACAAAATTTAAATTGTTAAACTTTTCATGATACATTTTGTGATTAATAATAATAAAAAATAATACCATGTTATTATTTATTGAATGTAATGATGATCTATATGCGCTCAAGCAACTCGGAGTGGTTGAAATATAGCTAAGTTTTTCTCCCTGCCATCTTTAAATATAATTCAAAACAAATATCGATTAAACAAAATTAATAAATATAATTCAAAAAATAGAATAAACATGATTGTAACATACCTTGCATCATATGGTAATGCGTATGGTGTATTAGGGTCAAGACTACAGTCATTAATTGGAGAAAGGGTAGGTAGCCTTTCCCAAGCCCATAATTGTAACAAAAATAACGGTGCACTAACATCAGTAGCTAATATTTTTGTTGCCTTGCATAGCTGTCTGTACAACCATGCTAAAGTGGCACTCCCCCAACTTAGCTGGCCACACTCCTCTAAATCTTCTACATGTGTTAAAAAATTAACATGGAGCCAGTTGGAAGATGAATCAGGGAATAAAGTCGCCGCACTCATGTATAATATTATTAATCGAGCACGCTGCTGGCACTGCTCAATAGAGGCATTTGTAGGGAAATCTTTTTCTATTTCTTTTAAAATGGCAACCAAGTTTATTTTTAAGCCTTCTATATGATGGGGATCAAGAAAACAACCTGTCAAACGCCCGAACAAATCTATTATTGCAGTTTTGTTCATCGCCACACCAGTGCCAGTAATTGCATCACCATCAACTTGCAAACCCCATAAGACTTGAACATCTTGAAGGGTTACCGTGCATTCTCCCACAGGTAAATGAAACGTGTGGGTTTCAGGCCGCCATCTCTCCACCAAAGCCGTAATCAAACCACCATCAAGCTTACGATAACCGCAATCAATAATACCACCAAAACCCGCCATCCTTATATAAGACATAACATTACTGGGTATAGGCTTGTGTTTGATGAGTCTCCAAAAAATGGTATCCCCCCGTCTAGGACGCAAGACACCGGCATCGCTCGTTGAATTTTGAAAATAATGAGTAGCTCTATGCTCACCAACCAAAAATAACAATTCCGTATTCAAAGGACCCGATGTAACACCCTAATTAGCCCTTGAATCAAATACGTGGGGTTGTTGCAAAATAGAGAAAGAATATTATGGTGAAAATGTTTGTTTTGTGAAATGAAGTTGTGTGTTTTGAAAGGAAAGGGTGGATTATATAATAGGAATGTAAAAAAAAAATCGGAAACCCTAAGTTCCCAAGAACTCGCCGGTCCCATTGGCGGGTTCTTGGGTGCTTTGACCAGATTCCAGAACTCGCCGGTGCGAAGGGCGGGTTTTGAAGAAGAAGACAAGGTCGTTGGCAGCCTTCGTAGGCCTTCGCAGGCTCGGATTTTAAGAGGGAGAACCCGCCGGTGGCACCGGCGGGTACCCTTGATGTCCAACACTTTTCTTTTTAACCCCCCAAGTTAATATATTTTTAAAATTTACCCTATTAATAAAAAAAATTCATATATAACAAGTGATGTAAAATATATATGACATCAAAAACATATATGACACAATTAATTAATGTATTTAATACAATGATCAAAATCCCATCGTCTTTAAAACAATAAAAGAACACGTGTTACCCTACAATCTTTTTTAAACTTCTTAGATTATATACTTTTTTGCTATAACTTTACCCACTTAACTAGCCAATAAAAAATATTAGACATTACCCAAACCCACTTTTAAAAACAATAAAATTACAAATACTATATACAAAAAAAATTATACTATATATATTCCTTATCCAAATCAAATTCGAATCAAAGTTAGATTCGAATTCAATTCTCATTCGACTTGATTAGTTGAATCAAGTTAACGAAAATTCGAATTTGTTTCGAGTCGAATTTTAACGTTATTCTAATAAGATTCAAATATGAGCACCCCACATAGAATCTACTTGTTTTGTCCACCGTTTGTATATTTTATGATCGAATAATAGTTGCATAGCCAGAAATCAGGTTTTAGCAAATGATATAATCAATAATTTATCGTCTTACTATGAAGATAACAATTTAAAAGTTGTGGTATAAGATTTTAATTAGTTTGATAGTGTTAAGCTCTTTACATCAAATTACGAAGCAATACGATACTTTTCAACTATAATACGCAAAGTGGGAGCCAATTTAAGCATTGGGTACGTTCTTTCTAAATTTTATAGCATATATATATATGATACTTGAACGTCTCTTTGTTTATGATTTGAAGGTGATTTTAATTTGTAGCTATCTGCGGTCAACTTTGACTTTTTATGAAGCAACTAGTCAACATTTACAAGCTTATATATTTTATTATTTCTAACGAACTCTAATTTATTAATAATTTTTACATTTTAAAAAATTGGAAAAAAATAAAATAATAATGTAAGCATGTCCATTCATAATGATATGGTCTCTAACAGAAATTTCCGTGTAATATTAAATAACATATTTGGTTCTTTTCGTATATTTTCTTCTATAGAAACAAAGTTATTTGTCCTTATAAATTAATAAATTGAGAAAAATAGAAAAACAAGTTGACAATGAGAATTGAAGCTGCAATCTTAGAAAATTTCAAATGGAAACCCATTCATTGAGCTGTAGTCATGGGCAGCATGTGGGGTGGATATCTGAAACCTCAAAAAGATTTATTATATTTTACATAATTTATCAATTTTCTAACAGTCGGATTCGCGGTAGTTTTACCGATTTGTATGTTTAACTGGCGCGGGGAAGCTCTTTTGAACCGCCTACATATGAATCGGCCAAACAATAGTGGAACCGCGTTTCAACTTTCTTTTATCTTTCTTCTTTAGAAACTCTTATTACTAATTTATTTACTTCTTTAGTCGATCTACACGTTGTTTGCTACATGCTTTAGATTTTACGAAATAACAAATCTACCTTTAAGATAAAGTAGCCTACGTTTCGTATCTAAATTAATTACACACATAATTGATTTTATTATTTATAATGTCATAAATTTTTATGACATTATTAGGTTTGTGGTAAGTAATTACACACTATATATTTATATTTATTTTTTATTTTTCACAATCTAGTAATATAAATGAATTTCGGCATTTAGTTAACCAGTCTGACTTTTAAAACAATGAAATGATAAACAAACTAATTTAAAGAGTAATTGAGTAAAAACTGAATTATAAAAGCTACAAATGAATGCAATTATATACAAACTTAGTTAAAGACTTAAATACAAATTGTGTAAAAATCAAATGATCTTTAAAGAACCACAGAAGATTAAAACCTGATTAAGAGTCATACTCAAAATAAAGTATAGCTGTTAGAAAAATAAAAATAGTAATTTATAAAAGGTAGACATTAATTAATAATTGACAAATGAATTAATAAATATGATTATGATGAAAGTATGATTAAAAGTTGAAATCAGAAAGTGGTTTCTGGCAACGAGACTGAGTGCTCAACTCTAAGTCACAGTTTTCACTAGTCATGGATACTTTACAGAGCGCATGAAATACACCTCCTAAAGTAGTTTTGCAGCTTTATTCATGATTTCACTTCATTTGATATATTTAATATACGCATTACTTGTTATCGTTTTAACAACTTTTCATTAACATGCATTTTCTAATTACATATATATATATATATTATGCATGTGTACTTGCTCAGAATATTCTTCATTCCAATTGTTCCACGTTTAATCGCAATATTAGTACCCGTCCCATGTAAATACACACTTGGATCGATACACTCTCTCTCTCACACACATGTAATCTAAGGTGATGATTTGATGAAAAAACTATAATAAGTTTAGGTAAAAAAATAGAAAGAAAAAAAAAGTGATGATCGTGTAGGTGGAAATAAAAGATAATAATTGAACTGGCCTGCTGATTTATCAAAAATAACAGAAACAATTCTTTTAACTATTGTTGATTCACAAAAATATCGATAATAAGAGTTTTCACACACAAACACATACTGTGATAGAGAAAAAATATTCTTTTCTTATAAAACTTCAGAACTGATCTTCTCCCATTGTTTACATGACTATAAAAAGCAAGTTAAAAATCGAATGAGTCACAAAACATAAATAAATTAAAATATGGGCAAAAAATAAAGTCCAACAAAATTTAAATCTTGGGATTTCAAAAACTAAATAGTTTGCTCCTACACACTTATCAAACTATTAGAGAGATTTAAGCTTATCAAATTAAGAACATCTCCAATGGATGGTTTTCATATTACATAAAACAACCATATGGATATTTATCAAGTTATTTTTTTTTGCCTTGGGATGTGGATGTTTTTGAAACAAAAGTTCTTTCTCATAAACTAAAAAAAATGAGTTGTGTAGTATCTTATGTGTACTATATACATAAAATATTAGAGAGAGAATAAATGAATGGTTAAAAATAAAAAATATGGTGTTGACATGGTAATGTTTTTAAGTTTTGTTATTGTGGGGATTTTTTAAGGATTTAAAGATTTGATGTTTTTTTTGATATATTAGATGACTAGGTATGTTTTTAGTTGTTTTTAATGTTTTTTATCGGTGATGCTCTAATAAGCTTATGTTTATAATAAATTTTATTAAGATGAAATATTTTTAAAATTTTAAGAATACTTGTATCAATAATCTTCTATGTGTATGTCTTCTCTTTATAGAGACAGTACCCTCAAGTTATATTAAAGTTCTCTAAGCACTTCCGCCTAAAAACCCGCTGGGGATCACATTTCGAGTTGCCTCGATGAAAACCGGGACTATGACAACGAAGTAGATGAACAAATGGCAGTTTGGTAGTGATATAATTACACATGATACTCTCTGGTGTCTTATCTTGTTAATTTTTCCGTCTAAGCCAACACACATGTATATATTAGACACACATACAGACACGCAAATCTCATGTGACCCGATTTAGAAAACCTTTATTTTGTTTGTGAAAACCTCATTTCATTGAATCCCCTACCTAAATGATTCCTTTTAAATTGCAACAAAGACAGTTTCTAGTCGCTGTATGTTTTGCTTCATAGACAGTCACTATCAAAAATTGGTTTGTTTTCAAAACAACATGTTTTTTACACATTATCAGTAGCATGTGTCATTATTTAATGTAAAAGTAATGACAAAGTAAAACACTTAATCATTGATAAAGATGATAAAATTACAAATAAAACATCAAAATGTGGTATATAAAAGGTATTTTGGAATGTGAAAAATATGACATTACTTTTCAGTTATTTAATATTGACTGATTTCAATTATGAAAAACATTAATAGAATTATTAATTATATTATTTTTCTTTATAGAAATCATGTAATACACGAGTGTATAAATTAGTCTCGAATGAAAATTGAACATAGGAAATAATAACAAGTATACATACAAAAATATAAAAGTAAATGGCTAAAAATAATTGTGTTGGGACCTTATCTTTTTGAAATGAGTCCCTACCTTTCAAGTTTCAACTTCTGTTTTTGTTTCAAACTAAACATTTGTTGTACTTGTCTTTCCTTGTGCGTGCGTCTCTCCATGTGCCTCTCTCTCTCTCTCTCTCAACACAAAAGATATATATATATATTATATATATATACATACATATATATATACATAATATATACATACATATATATATATATATATATATATATATAATATATATATATATACATACATATATACATACATATATATATATATACATATATATACATACATATATATATACATACATATATATATATATATCATACATATATACATACATATACATATATATATATACATACATATATACATATATATATATACATATATATACATACATACATATATATATATACACATATACATATACATATACATATACATATACATATACATATACATATACATATACATATACATATACATATACATATCATATACATATACATATACATATACATATTCATATATACATATATACATATACATATACATATATACATATACATATATATACATATACATATATATATATATATATATAATATATATATATATATATATATATATATATATATATATATATATATATATATAGATATATATATATAATATATATATATATATATATATATTACAATGTATATGTATGTGTATATATATAAGCTGCTACTATAATATATATCATCATATGAATATCCTAGAATAGACGGTGTCTTCAAAACTTTGTCAAAGTTGGCAACAACACAGTTTCATTTCTTCTTGATCCGCCTTCTGATTATCAAGAACCAATAAATCATGGATGATTTGCAGTTCTCATGGTACAATCTCCAAGATTATCATAATCAAGAACAAAGCTTCGATTTTGATTCAGAAAACATGTTCTTGAATCCAACCCACCAGTCATCACCTTCCAATTGGGCAGATCAAGCCATTGCAGCAGATGATTTCATTTGCAGTAACCCCTTTCTAGAGATTAAGACTCCACTTCCACCACCACCACCACCACCACCACCACCAACACAACGCCGCTGACGATGGCGACACTTCGCTCGAATGCTTACTTAATAGCACCACCCATGATGGGTCAGATGGAATCAAGAGTTTGCTTCCTAACAACTTTGTTGCCGGAGATTATAATAATATTAACCTTAGTGGTGTTTCCTCCGGTGATGAAGAGTGTAATGTTTCCCAATGCACGTCGGGGAAACGGGCGATTAGCGGGGTCGGGGTGGTTTTTGACAATGACCGGGTTTATAAACCGAAGAGATCCAGGTCGTGTTCGGGTCAACCTGATTCATCAAACATTAATTTCCAGAATCCAGGGAATCTGGAAACGGATACCGAGGTGATTGCGCAGATGAAGGAAATGATATACAGAGAAGCGGCCTTCCGGCCGATTAGTTTTGGGGCGGAGCCCGCGGTGGAGAGACCGAAAAGAAAGAATGTGAGGATCTCGAGTGATCCTCAGACTGTGGCGGCACGACAGCGACGAGAGAGAATAAGCGAAAGAATTAGGGTTTTGCAGAAACTGGTCCCTGGTGGGAACAAATTAGACACAGCATCAATGCTTGATGAGGCTGCTAATTATCTTAAGTTTTTGAGGTCACAAGTTAAGGCATTGGAGAAATTAGGGCAAAATAGTACAACTGCCAATGCAGGTGGTACAAGTTCAATCATCCCTCATGCTTCATTGGTTGTACCTTTTACTCAAAACCAGTTTTCCATGCAACCCTATTTTCAATTTCCTCATGAAAATGTGTACTCTAATCCACCACCATGCTAGGAGAGATTGGGGTACAACAATCAATGCAAGTGGTATAATCTAAAGAGCACAGGAGAATAAAGATAGCTCTCATGCTACAATGGTTGTACCTTTCTACTCACAATCCATTTTTTTTATGCATGAAAACTTGTACTTAATCTACTATCAATATTATTAGCATATGCAAAGAGATTAAAAGTAATAAAGAAACCCTAGCTAGCTAGTTAGCTAACCCCAAGAACCATGCATGATAATGATAATCAAATCATGTGAATGATCAAAAACCATAACACTTTTTTTTAATAATGTTATAAACAATTTCCTGATTACTGTACTCATCATTTGTATTCCCAATTGTTATGAACATATTGATATACTCGTTATTTAGTGATATACCACTTGTAACTACAAATATTCTATATTAATTCATTCTGGCAAATATAAAAATAAGCAAATGTGTGTATTTCAAGATATATGTTCTTATTTAGATTTTCAAAACCCTGTGTTTGTTTATATTTTTAGGTCAAAATCTCTTCATGTTAGCTTTATTGAACAAATGTATATAAATGTATGTTATATAGTTATTTACTATCATGTAAACTTACCCTACTTCAAAATATTTGAGTTTGTTTTATTGAAAATGTCGTTTGATCAAATGATTTTGAATATTAATTTAAGCGTCTAAATCAAGCTAGAGTAAATTTATTGAATAATTATGTAACCAATCTTTTAAAATAAATGATTAGTTAATAAATAGATAAGCCAAAAATATGCCCTTTTCTTTACTTTCATAAATTATAGTCGATCTACTTATCTGAAATATTGTCTTGTAGTTAAGTTTAATCGACTCTTCCATAAATAAGTTTGGTATATTGAAACAATGTTATAAAACTTATAAAAAAATACTATTAACTAGCTAGTGATAATTATAGATGTAAAGAATGATGCAAACATACAATTATTGTATTAGTTTGGTAAGTACAACTTAACATTCTCTTATAACTATAAAATGTGTTTTCTCAAAATCTAAAGGCTAATAATTCAATAAATCACTCTTTAATTATTTCAAGTGCAATTTATGTACACGGAAGCTTTTAATTTATTTGAACATTGATTTTGTTATGATTTGATCATGTTACTCTCACTATTAAAATCCCAACACTCATTTTCCAACATACTTTTTATTTATATTTAATGTTGAAAAGAGTTTAGGTCACATTAGCTTATTTAAATCATCCCTATGTTTCGAGGGTCGTAGTGTTTGGTCAATTAGTTTGTAGGAAATAAAATGTATGTTTGTGTTAAGGTTCTAACAAGTGTCAATTAAAATATTGGTTTTATATATTAAATTTAATGTAATTGTTTGAACTACTATTTTTAGTCAAAAGTAACTTATTATAATATTATTATAAAGTATCAATTTAATAAAAATTGTTTATGGTAAAACGTTAGTAATCTTCAATTCAAATTTACATCTTTCTTTCCTTGTTTTTGTAAACTTTTATTATATATCCTTTGTAACATATTTTGGAAAGGAGCTACATTCGATAAGTAAAATGACAATTATTCATGGCTGTTTTTTTATTATAGAACACAAATCTTAATTTTAATATAATTCTTAGTTTAAAGTAAAAATTTAATTTATATTTCTATAAAAATTGTCAGTTTAAATTGGTATCTTAAATTAGAGAAGGGTTCAATTAAAAGTTTTTAAAAGCTAAAAAGTGAAAGCAAGATTAATATGTTGACATTTGTTTTTTTATTAGTATTAGGTTGAGGCTAAAATTAGTAATGTTTTTCTTTCTCAAGTTTCACATATTTTAAATATTCGTAAATTTTACATACGACATTTTTTAAAGAAAATTACACTATAAAGATGAACAACTTTTATCTTTATAACGCATATAGTGTTGATATAAAAAATAAAGTTTTTTTCCTTCACGTTTTTAACTTATTGTGTAACTTCGCCATGTAATTATGTAATCTTTTGAATTAACAAGGATACACAATTACCTTATGAGGATTACACAATAAACTGAAATATAAAAAATATATTTTTTAGTATTGCTTTATTCAAAAATCATAAAAAACGTAATGCATTACACATTAATCAACTTTAGGCACAATAGATAACATAATAACAAGTACTAGACTCGATGATTAGCATTAGACACAATAAACTGTTTGACAAGTATTACACGATATCCTAATTAAGATTATACAATAAATTGAAAAACATAGAAAAATATATTTTCCGCATTGTGTTATTTAAAAATTATTATTTAGAAAAACATAATGATTAACATTAGATACAATGATCTGATGAATATTACACAATGACCTGATATTATACAATGATCTGACGAATATTACATAATGAGCTGAAATAATTAACGTCAATATTATACGCGTTTTAAAGATAAAAAACTCATGTTTTATTGTATAGGTTTTTAGAAAATAATATTTTATGTAAAAGTTACGAGTTTTTAAAAAAGGTTAAAAATAAAAAAAATGTGGCTTAGACTAAAATACATTTGGTCTATTATTTAAAGTTTTAACTATTTGCTATTATGTAACCAAATTTTCTTAGCCATATAATTTAAGATCTCATGAATATTAATCATTCTCATACATTTTTATTTTCCCCCACTTTTTAAAATGACTCAACCTTTTTATTTAATTCAAAATTTTTTATAGAATTGAACTATGTACATCTTTAAATTAATAAAATAAATAAGCGCTAGTATAATGTTTTACATTAAAATTGAAATCTAACAATTTCTAATTGAATTCATTATGAGAGATTGGATTTCATACCATATAATATGATTAGGTAAAATAAAAATGTTATTTAATTTAAAAAATCTAAAGAACATTATGGCTCTGACACTTGTCATTTTATTATTTTAAAGGAACATATTTTATTTATTATATCAAATATGTCAGCTTATTGTGTTTTTCTGTTTATTGTGTTCAATAGTAGCTCATTGTTATATATGTTTCATAATTTGTTATATGTATTTATCATTTTATTTTATATTTTAGATTATTTTTTGTTACCTTTATCATTGTTTTTATAGATTATATAAACTTGTTATTTATTAATATTGTATTTTACAATTAGAAGTATATAATGAAATATTTTCAACAATGTATTTTTTAAACTTATAATGTTCAAAGATAACTTGATAATTTATTTTAATCATTATTTTTCATAGAATATATAAACTTGCTATTATCTATTAGTGTGTTTCACTATTACAATTACACAATGATGTTATTTTATCAATTTATTTTAAAAATCATAGTGTTCAATATTATACAATAACGATCAGAAAACACAATAAGATATTGCATTATTTTAATGTATTAGTTAAATTTTTATCAATTTATTATTGTGATTTACGTACTAGAATTACATAATAATATTATTCAATCATTATATGTTTTTAGAATTTATCATTTAAAAAAATAATAACAGTATTAAAAATATAATAACTAACAAAAGATATAATGAACTGCACTAAATACACAACGAAGAGTAGAATCATATGTGCTCACAACATAAAAAAATTATTTTCTTTCTATATAATAATACTGTACTCGTTTTAAAGATAAAAATACTATTTTTATGTTGTAATTAAAAAAAGCACTATCTTCTATAAAGTAATAAACACTTAAAAAATCCGTGAACTTCAAAAACATCAATGCAAGTGGCTATGCCTAAAATACCCCTAAAAAACTTATTTCTACAATTTGATCTCAACTATTAATTAAAAAAAATTGTTGGATCAAGAAGAAGACTAATGCAACCAAAACTAGACCACTTAAGTTATTTTGATGCTGCATGCAAAGCTTCCGAAGCTTATCATGGAACTTCCGAAGGTTGTAGAGTTCTTCCGAAGACAAAGGAAAAGTCCAACTTCCGAAGACAGAACTCTACTTCCGAAGTTCAAGACTTAGAAGAATAAAGTAAAGACCACTTCCGAAGTATGATGAAAAGAAGTCTCCAAGCCTTGGAAGAAGCAGCCTCTTCCGTATAAAGTGGCTTCAGAAGTACTTACTCTTCCGAAGCCATTTAACCTTCGGAAGACACTGCTATAACCAGTGGACACAAGTATGGTCTCTGACACTCCGCTGCAGACTTCTGATACAGTATGGCTTCTTCTTAAAGAACCATGTTGTTGACCATACTTTATTCCACTGTTTACCTTTTCATGATAGTACAGTTGCCAACTTTAGTTGGTGACAAAAGGTAAGTCAGGGACATGTCCTGACTACCAAATCTCAGATAAGACTTTATCCGAGATACCTTAACTATAGTCTTGTAGTATAGGATTTAGCTAAAGGATCCCAGCTGGTATCAAAGTATATCCGGCTGTAGATAGTATTATATATAGGTTCTCCTTGTAACCCACAAAAATAAGATTATCATCTGCTGGTAAGAGTCTTTATATCTTGAGTTGAGAATCAATATATAAAAGTATCTTGAAAATTATCTTTCTATGTTCTTAGTTACTTTTCATATTGTGATCAACTCTTATTGATTCTTACCTGAGTGTGATTCTAGGTGAGTTTGAGAGAAAACCTTTATGTTTAAGTTATAAACACCGATCCTGCAATTGTATCAGAGCGTCTCAGGCTCTTGATTGCGTGATCTAACCATCCAATCAACTTGTTTTCGCTCCTCCCTACCACCCACTCACTCAATGGCCCTCAGCAAATCTGAAGTAGAGATGGGGACGATGACCAAAGCACCAATCATCACACCCCTGAAACTTCAGGTCTTGGAGTAGAAGAATGAAGGCTTCATTAGATACCAAGATAGCAAATGTGGAACTCCATTGTCAATGGACCGACAAGCCAAGGTGGGCTTCACTTGGTGGAAACGGTGCCATGATAAAAAATCTGTCGAGGACTATTCTGATGAAGACAGAAAGAAGATGGACATCGATAGCAATGCTATGACTATTCTCATGACTGCAATACCGAACTCTATTATGGTGGGGTTCGAGCATTGCAAGACTGAAAGAATTGTTTGATGCACTTGCTCAGATATTCTTGCTCCAACGACTCAAAGAAAGACTCACTGAAGCAGCAGTTCGAGAACTTCACTCATATTGCTGGAGAGACCCTCAGCCAGCAGTACTTCAGGTACATGGATCTTCTCTCTTCCGTTCAGTCTGTGAAGATCAATCCTGAACTTAGAGATCTCACCAGAAAGTTTATGAGTGCTCTTCCAATGAGTGGACATTCTACTGTGTCTCTATCAAGAGAACAGAAAACTTGAACACTCTTTCCATGACAAGCTTATGGCATCCTTGATGGATACCGTCTAGAGATGGAGAGTAGAAGGGCCACCAAACAAGAAGTAGTCTTCCTGCTAGCTTTAATGGTTGCTGAAGGCTCATTAACCCCTCAACCTCAGCACTTCCTGACTTATCAGCAGCCATCCTGCTCTTCTGGTCCCTATATCACTTATCCTGAGACTCCAAGGTCTCAACAGGCTCAACACAATCCCTTCCAGGAAAGTTGTGCCTTTGTTTCAGGAGGTGGACACTCAGGAGATTTTCAATACTGCTTTGATGATCTTGAGTGTTTTAGCCCAGATGACGTAGAGTACGTGGACATTGTCCAGCAAATGGCTCTCTTAACTTACAGAGCAAAGAAGTTCTTTAAGAGAACTGGAAGGCATTTCCCTCAAAACCCAACTACCAGCAAGTTCGGGTTCGACAAAACTAGGGAAAAGTGTTACAACTGTAACCAACTAGGTCATTTTTCAAGGGAATGCAAGGCTCCCAAGACCAATCCGGGAAACCCACAGGCCTCCACACATCCCTCAACCTCAAAGCCCACTGTGAAGTCAACTGAAACAGCCGCAATGGCTCAAGAAGTTGACTGGAGTTTCATGGTACAGGATGTGACTTCTACTCAAGCTCTCATGGCCGGAATAGATGATGCCCAGGTATATGAACATCTCTGCACTCCAGCCTGTATAGCTAAAGTTAAACTCTATCAAGATTACAATATGGAAATCAAATCTGACATTGAGTCTTTAAATATTCTAAATCTGATTTTTAAAGAGCTGAATTTGACTATCAAAAGAAAATTGATGAGTTAGAGAAAAACTGTATCTCTTTTGAAACATGACACACCACCACTACAAGAACTCAAAATCAAGGATCTGATATCCAAGTTGTCTAGGCTCAAGCCCAGCTTGTCACTTACTGAGGCTCAGGCCAGGAAGCATGCTATCTCTGAGCAGAACTTCCAAGCTATTCTTGCATCATCCTCCCATTCCAAACTCTGTTATCAGAACAAAGAAGGGTTGGGAACCAATGAAATTGCTCCACCACATTTCTATGAGTCTATTAGACAGCCTAGATGTGGTACTAAAGAGCAAGAGGTTCAAATGCTGACCCTCTCTTTCCAGAGTTAAAGGATGAGGCACCAATAGTGGCCACCAAGGGAGGAAGGAACAGGTAGATATACCCACCGTCTCTGTGATGATCAAATCCTAACCACTAAAGCCAGAAGAAGCAGAGCTAAAGCTGCTAGGAGAACTGCTAAGAAAGTGGCTGAATCCAAACTGAAAATTGACCCCAAACAGAAGGGTGTCTTTGTCTCAGCTGGATTCCAAGTGTTAGGTACTTCTGATTCAGGAAAGAATGTAATACCAGCATTCATGTCCTACAAAGGATCAGAAGTTAAAGGGAAAAGTTGCTGACGAAAAAGAAAACAACCAAGAAACAACAACCCTCACTTTCCCAAAAGACTAACATGCGCCATGCATCATGTGTGGCCTGCAAAATCACATGGCAAAAGATTGTTACTACAATCCTGCAAGCACACATTATGCAAATAATGTTAGAAAAGAAGGAGTCAGGGAAGGTTTCACATTTGGACCTTCCATACGTTCAAGAGTTGAAGAAGGGAAAGCTAGTTTCCAAAGCCAAGTTGCTTTCGGAAGAAACTCCTTCTTCGAAGGGAAATGGCTTCGGAAGCAAAAGCTACTAAGGTTCGCAAGAACAAGAAGGCTCCCTTGAAACCATCCCAGAAGAAGACTGCTTCGGAAGAAAAGGTGGTGAGGACTTCTTCCGAAAAGAAAGAAGCTTCGGAAGAAGACCATGCTGCAAAAGCTTCAACAAGCTCATCCTCCAAGATCAGCCAAAGGATGGACTGGAAGATCAAGGAAGATGCTGCAGCCCAAACCTCTTCTTCAAAGACCTCTGTTGAACCCCATGCATATCATTTGGTTCACTCATGTCATTATCCTTGGAAGAACCCTAGACCAATAAAGCTTGGGTTTCCAAACAAAACTGAAATCTCATCTTATGTGCAGGAACATCCATTTGACAAGAACAACAATGTATGGATTGTAGATAGTGGATGCTCCAGGCACATGACAGGGAATAGATCTCTCCCCTTCAACAATTTTAACATTATGATGGAGGTCTTGTCCAGTTTGGAGGTGAGGCCGGGGGATATATTTCTGGCAGAGGGAGTATATCCAATGGTAAGTTAACAGTTGACAAAGTTAACTTTGTCAAGCAGCTTGAACACAACCTGTTAAGTGTTTCTCAATTCTGTGATCAAAAGCACCAAATGCTTTTCACAGAACATGAGTGCATTATCCTTAAACCAAGGATGACAATTCCTCTGGAATTGGTGCTTCTTAGATCTCCCAGGAAAGGGGATATGTACAAGCTTGATATGAACAATGCTTCCCCAATGGGTGAAGTATCATGCTTTCTTTCCAAAGCTGATAGTGATGAGTCAACACTGTGGCATAAACGTATGTGTCATGTAAATTTTAAGACAATGAATAAATTGGCTAAAAATAACTTGGTACATGGTTTGCCTAAAAGGAGTTTTTCTGCAAAGACAACTGTGTTGCATGCCTGAAAGGGAAACAACACAGGACGTCTCATAAATCCAAATGTGTTAACTCTATCACTACTCCATTGCACTTATTGCACATGGATCTTTTTGGTCCCACAAGTATAATGAGCATTGGAAGGAAATCATATTGCTTGTGATAGTTGATGATTTTACAAGATTCACATGGGTATTCTTTTTAAGAACTAAAGATGAAACTGCTGAAACATTAAAATCTTTTATTCTTAAAATAGAAAATCAAATTGATCACAAGGTTAAAATAATAGATGTGATCAAGGGACTGAGTTTAAGAACTTCGTTCTTGACTCATTCTGTAACTCAAAAGGGATTGCCAGACAATATAGTGCTCCCAGAACTCCTCACAAAACGTGTTGCTGAGAGGAGGAATAGGACACTTATTGAGGCTGCTCGAACTATGTTAGCTGATTCAAAGCTACCTCTAACATTCTGGAAGAGGCAGTCAGCACTGCATGCTATGTGCAAAAGGTTCTTGTAGTTAAGCCCCATGGAAAACCCCTTATGAGCTATGGAAAAGAGGCCACGTTCATTGGCTTTCTAAGGTCCTTTGGCAGCAGGTGTACCATACTTAACACAAAGGAAATTTAGCAAATTTGCTGAAAAGTCGGATGATGCTATCTTTGTTGGATACTCTTCTAGCTCCAAAGCTTACAGAGTATACAACATTAAGAATCAACAATTTGAGGAGTCATCCAATATAGTTGTTAATGAGCACACTCCTTGTGTTAGGGGGAATGGACCTGATCACCTTTGATTTAGAATTGTTTCCAAACTATTCTAAACCCTCTTGTGAGAATGTTTCAGTTGGAATAGGTGCTCAAAATGATGCTGATGCTACTGCTCATGATCAACTGTTTGAGCTTCCCAGGCCTAGACCAAATTCTCCAAGTGCTGCAATACATCAAGCTTCCACTATTCACAGATCCGATAGTTTAACTATATCAAGGAATAGTGAAGCTTCAACAAGTGAGTCACCTACTGAGCCTCAAAACTCATCAGGTGATCCACCACAACACCAGGCAGAAGGAGGTAGTATTTTGAAGGAACAGGCAACTGTTAATACTACTTCACAACCAACTATTGATGATGTTTCTCATTCATTCAATCAGTCCTCATTGAATGACTTTGAAACATCAGCTGGACAGAGTGTTCTAGTTCCTGAGCAGAATATGTCTAACCTGGATCTATCTCCGCAACTGGAAGTGATTCCTCGTCTTAGGATTCACAACACTCATCCACTGAACATCATACGGAATGTCTCTGAGGGTGTGAGAACAAGAGGACAGACTCATCAAGGGAATGTCTGCTTGTACTCATGCTTTCTATCTCAGATGGAACCCAAGAAGGTAGAAGATGCCTTGAAAGATAGTAGCTGGATTGAATCGATGCAAGAGGAGCGCTTCAATTCAAGAGACAGAAGGTATGGAACCTATGTCCGCTACCATCTGGTCAAGTACCTATAGGCACCAAATGGGTTTTCAGAAACAAGAGAGATGATAAGGCTTGATCATCAAGAATAAGGCAAGACTTGTGGTTCAAGGATACACTCAAGAGGAAGGAATCGATTATACTGATGTCTTTGCACCAGTTGCAAGACTTGGGCAGTTAGGATCTTCCTTGCTTATGCTGCATCCAAGGACTTCACATATCCAACTTGATGTCAAGTGTGCTTTTCTATATGGGGATATAGATAGGGAAGTCTATGTATGCCAACCTCCAGGATTTGAAGATCCACAGCACCCCAACATGTGTGCAAATTGGATAAAGCTCATATGGGCTGCACCAAGCACCTAGGCTGTGGTATGAGACTCTGTCTCAGTTTCTTGAAGAATGGCTATACTAGAGTACCATTGACAAGACTCTCTCATCAGAAAGTCTGGAAAGGACATTTTGCGTACAAGTCTATGTTGATGACATCATATTTGGTTCCTCAAATGACCAAATGTGCAAGGACTTTGAGAGCATTATAAGAAGAAGTTTGAGATGAGCTCCATGGGAAAAATGGACTTTTTCCTTGGAATTCAGGTAAAGAAATGAAGGAAGGGTTCTTCATTAATCAATCTAATATGTCTCTGACATGTTAGAAAGATTTGAGATGAAGGATTGTAAGCCTGCCAAGACACCCATACCAGAAACCATAATCTTTGTCCTGACCTCGAGGGGGAGGATACTGATCAACATCTTATAGGGCAATTATTGGTTCTCTGATGTATCTTACAGCAGTAGACTGATATCATGTTTGCTACTTGCATTTGTGCAAGATATCAGGCTGCTCCTAAGGTGTCTCACCTAGCTGATGTTAAGAGAATCCTCAGATACCTCAAAGGAGCACCTAAACTAGGTCTCTGGTATCCCAGAAACAAGGATTTCAATCTTTATGGATACTCTGACAGTGACTATGGAGGCTGCAATATTGACAAGAAATCAACATCAGGAGGATGTCAATTTCTTGGTGGAAGGATCATCTCATGGCAATGCAAGAAGCAATCTGTGTCTCTACATCAACTGCTGAAGCTGAATACATTGCTGCTGCTAGCTGCTGTGCTCAACTGCTATGGATTCAAAATCAGATGTTGGACTATGGATTCAACTTTATGAGTACTCCTATCCATATTGACAACAACAGTGCTATCTCCATTACTGAAAATCCGGTGAAGCACTCCAAGACTAAGCACATTGACATCAGGTATCATTTCATTAGAGACATTCATGAGAAAAAATCTAATCAAGTTAATCAAAGTTGATTCAAATGAACAATATGCTGATCTGTTTACCAAAGCTTTTGATGAACAAAGGTTTAAGTATCTCATAACAGCTATTGGGATGATAAACATTGATTAATCTGATCTCTTTTGAAAACCTTTTTAATATGTAAGTCTTGTGTCAATACAATTTAAGCCCTGTTACAAGAAATTCTCTCTGAAATTTTCTAAGTGTAAATTCCTTCGAAGAGAAAATAACCTTCGGAAGACATTCTCATATCTTCCGAAGCAAAATTTCTCAAAGGATAACTTTCTTCTCGGAAGAATTTTTGGTCTCGGAAGAAGCGATTGATTGTATATCAGATCTACTTCCGAAACTTACAAATTCTCTATTCGGAAGCAACTCTAACCTTCGGAAGCAAAGATTTGGCTTCGGAAGTAAGAATTTCCTTCCGAAGACAAGTTACCTTCGGAAATGTTTTACACTCGGAAGAGAGATTTCATTGTGTAACGTAAATTTCTTGGGCCCCACACTATAAAAAGCAAAGATTTGTTAATGATGTCGGATTATTTAACTGATTTTTAACCTTACCGCACTGTCATTTCATCCACTAAACCATCACATCACCTTATCCTAACCCCATTACGCCATTCCACAATCTTTTAAATAATCTCGACTATTCACTTTCACTCTCTTACTTGCAAATTTTACAGCCCTAGAAATTTCTCCTACTCAACTTTACCCAGCTCAAATCATCCCCTTCACCTTTCCAAATGGCCTTCAACCCTCAGTCAACAGTCGCACTTCTTGATTCTTCAAGAGATGCTGACTTCTCAGATATCATCTCCTTTCTAACCCAATCTTCTTATTACACCGCTCTGAAGTAAACCCCACATTTACTCAAACCATATGTTGAATTCTGGGCAAATGGTCAGATTGAAACCTAAATGGGGTTCGTGTCATTCGATCGAGCATTTGTGGCCAGGAGTTGGTCATTTCTGAATAGATCATCAGGGAGCATCTAGAGCTTCATGATGAGGGCGCTCCAACGGAATTCCCCAAAGCAGATTTGGACAATTCTTATCTCCAAATGGGATATGGTGGAGACGTTAGCAGGTCAACTGTCTACAAATTTAACTTCTCGTACAAATGGAAGTTCCTGCTACACGTGGTCCTTCACTGCTTGTCGAATAAATCTGGGGGATGGGATCAAATCCCATATGAACTTGGGTGCCTTGTTCATGGGTTGGTGAAACGCCTCCGCTTCAACTATTCAAGATTTGTGCTACTAACCTCATGGGAAATCTTCAGAAGGACACATTCTTCATGTATCCCAGGTTTCTCCAGCACATAATCAACTGCGAACTGGAGCAGAGCAAGCTTGTCTGTGCAGCTGCTCTGACTGCTCCTCAAATGAGGCCAACCATCTCAAGACTTTGAAGAGAGTGTCCACCAACTTCACAGGAAGAGATACTGCACTTCTTCCAGGTATGACTGAGCCAACGGCTCCTGGTGACATCCCTGTTACCCCACAGGTGATGAACCCACACCAGCAACTACCCCACAATGCCAACACTACCTTCTCCACCCATCACCATCACTTATCAGAGACGCCCAAACGAACCCTTGTTCAATCTACTCTGATTGAACAAGCCCTCTTGTTCAATCCAAAAAGACTAGAGTGGAAACATGGGCTCCCACTCAGTCAGAGGTCTCTCCATCCTTCTCTTTTGACTCAATTTGGGTCTTGAGTCTCCTCAGTCTCAGACCCATGAGCCCACACCCAAGCTGAAAGCCTTAGGGTGAGTCTCTATACTCCCCTGAGCATCCAAAAGGGACAGCCCCACCAGAGGCTCAATGCCTGTAGACATTGACCAAAGTCCCGGGTCAGTAGGTTTACCCATCCTATCTTTCACTGACCTTTGTTTAAAACTGATGAAGAGATAACATCTCTCCATGGCAATGAAGTTGATCTACAACACCCTCTCCAAGATCAACAGAGCCCGGAGAAATCCTATCTCTATGCCCATCAGCAACCAACAACTGAGTCCACTGAAGAACATGTAGTCAGCTGCCACTGAGGTGCGTCCACTGATGTGGAGGGGACTCATGTAGATTCAGCTGCCACTACAGAAGGTGCCTCAATGGACCTTGTGGACAGTGGTAACATTTCTCAGACTGAATCTATGGAAACGAGCCCTTTGATGACTCTGAAAGAGACATCATTGAGCATGGGAAACCAGGGTGCCAAGAAACCACATCTGGTGGTGAGGCTGAACATACTAGGTATGTTACCTCATCTCCCCGTGATTCTTCGAAAGAAGATGAGGGAAGCATGCAACTCCTCATTCAAGATCTTCTTTCTAAAGTTTCAAACCTGGAATCTCAGGTAGGACTTTAGAGGCAAGATCTGCCACTCAGCAACTTGAGATTGACAATCTCAAGGCTCAACTAGCTGAGAAACAGACAGAGAGGTCTGTTAGGCATGTACCTATTCAGGTCTCCCTGACTTCCTCCTCCAGCTCATCTAGCTCTCAAGATGATGCTACCAAAAAGGGGGAGAATGTTCAAAGACAAACACACAAGGAACCACAGAGCCGGCCTTCTACTTCAACATCTTCCTCTCCCATCATCTCTGCGCCTGAAACATCTCAAGTCACTCTTCAGATTGATCCAAGGATGCTCAATGATCTCTACAGACTCTTCACCAAGTTTTAAGATCTTCCTTTGAGAGCCAAGCCATGATGCTGCAATGATCTACTTTGGAGCAGAAGAGCTTCAAAGGCTGACTGCACCTTCTACCACTGTGGAAGAAGTTGGTCAACCTAAGGTCCTCATGGAACCTAAGATTCAATTCGAAGGGGAAATGGAACTGATGCCCAGCAACTGAAACAGTTTGGGACAAATCTGCATCTCCTTTAACTTCCGAAGCTGAAGTTAAAGCCTCGGAAGAACAAGCTGAATCTTCCGAAGCTGAAATGGAAGCTGCGGAAGGACTGTTCAAAATGTCCGAGGAACTGATCATCACAGATGCTATCCTGGAAATGGCATCTGAAATGAGCAGTGAGGACTTTCCAATTGCACCTCCATCTCAGACACCATCTCTGACTCTCACAATCAAAACCTCTCTCCAAGAACCACCACAGTCAGGATCTTCAAAGGATAAAGGAAAAAGGAAGATGACTGCGGAAGAGCTTCAGGAAGAGGAGAAGATTGAGAAACTTAAGAAGAAAGGAAGACTTCAGAGTGAGAAGTTGCTAGCTGCCAGCACAAAAGCAGCTGCTTCCAATCAGGAGGTTGTCATCAATAAAAGAAGAGAGCAGATCATTGACCAGCTCATTGAAATAGTGCTGCCAATGAAGAAACACTCCTGCTACCATTAGAGGAGTTGGTGGATCTGGAGAAGGCAACAGGCTGAGACTTGAAGAAGAAGCCAGGTTGGCCTTAGAGGTAAAGGAAAAAAACAGAAGGAGGCTGAATTGCAGCTGAGGAGAGACAGGATAAACTTTCTACTCTCCAGAGGCTTTGATCTTCAAGAACTCTCTCCACACAACGATGATACGATCCTCTGGCTCTACAACAAAGAGCAGGATCAAATGGAGAAAGAAAGGAAGAAGGCTGCAAAAGAAAGGCCAGAGAGAAGAAGAAGAAAGAAGAAGAGGCTAGGGTCACTGCTCAAGAAGCTTACTGAGAAAGCCTGGATGAAGGACTATCTTCGGGCTCATGGCTTCTCTGGTAGGCAGGTGGGTCCTATGTCTGAAAGGACACTCCAACGGATTGTCAGTGAAATTAAGGCTGACATCGGATGGGGAAAAGGAAAGAGATGTATAGAAGGGTAAAAGGGATGACCTTCACTGCTTCTACCCAACCACAACCTGAACTTCACCCTCACCATTCACATTAAACCTGAACCTTCACCCTTGAACCCACATCACTACCCACTACTACTCCCTCACCTCAACCACCCAAACTTCCCATTATCCAACCCAAAACACTAGCCAGAACCTCTGAACCTAAACCTACCCAATTACCATCCAAACCATCCCTTCAGCCTTCTCAACATCTCTCCCTTAAGGAGTTTAAGGCAATCAAGATGAAGCTCACTAATTTCACTACTTTAAGCGAAGTCTCCTGTGTAGAAGACTCTGTTAACATTACCTATGTAGACGGATCTTCAAGTTCCCTCACAAGAGACAGATTCCTTGATTTGCCTAGAGGAACTTTGGACCAGGCTGCAAGACTTTTGGGCCTCAATTCAGACTCTTTAAATGAGGAAGAAAAGAAGCTCAGAAGGAAACTGGTGACTCTGCTGGATACAAGAAAAGAGGACAGATTCCTAGTCAGTCTCTTGTGCCTAGAAGGAAGATAATCCAGTGGAGGTTCGATGAACCTTCTCACAACTTTGTTGTGGAAAGAGAGAATGGTGAAGTCAACAGACTCAATGCAACCTCTCTGTTACACTCCAGCAGATTTGACATTGCTGAGTTAGCAGAGAAGCCATTTCTCAACCCCTCCAACTCTGAAACGCTGTGCATCGTCAGAAATCATCTCAGTAGTCTTCATTTAGCTGAGCTAACTGCAAAAGCAAAGATTGAAGAAGAGTTGAAGTTGAGAAGACAGGAAGACAAGGAAAGATCTCCCACCAAAGGTGCTGCCTTTCTACAGATGGTGGAAGGTCCTGAATTGGAACCTATAGTCGATGGGAATATGATTACAGTTCCCATCAACTAACTCTTTTCAGAGGGCAACAACAAAGGGTACATGTTATCCAAGGTGACAGACTGGATTTCCTGTCTACCAAGGATCTGTACAAGCTTCTCAGCACACATCAAGGAAGAACAAGGAGACAGACAAATATTTGCTCTCCTTGGTGCTGAAAGTTTTGAGAAGTCGAGATAAGTGAAGTTTTGGTAGCATCAGCCTAGGGGGAGTTTGTTGGATAAAGAAGAAGGCTAATGCAACCAAAACTAGATCACTTAAGTTATTTTGGTGCTGCATGCAAAGGCTTCCGAAGCTTATCATGGAACTTCCGAAGGTTGTAGAGTTCTTCCGAAGACAAAGGAAAAGTCCAACTTCCAAAGACAGAACTCTACTTTCGAAGACAAATGCATACTTCCGAAGTTCAAGACTTAGAAGAATAAAGTAAAGACCACTTTCGAAGTATGATGAAAAGAAGAAGTCTCAAGCCTTGGAAGAAGCAGCCTCTTCCGAAGTATAAAGTGGCTTCGGAAGTACTTACTCTTCGAACCATTTAACCTTCGGAAGACACTGCTATAACCAGTGGACACAAGTATAGTCTCTGACACTCCGCTGCAGACTTCTGATACAGCATGGCTTCTTCCTAAAGAACCATGTTGTTAACCATACTTTATTCACGGTTTACCTTTTCATGATAGTATAGTTGCCAACTTTAGTTGGTGACAAAAGGTAAGTCAGGGACATGTCTGACTACCAAATCTCAGATAAGACTTTATCCGAGTTACCTTAACTATAGTCTTGTAGTATAGGCTTTAGCTAAAGGATCCAGCTGGTATCAAAGTATATCGGCTGTAGATAGTATTATATATAGGTTCTCCTTGTAACTCACAGAAATAAGATTATCATCTGCTGGTAAGAGTCTTTATCTTGAGTTGAGAATCAATATATAAAAGTATCTTGAAAATTATCTTTCTGTGTTCTTAGTACTTTTATATTGTGATTAACTCTATTGATTCTTACCTGAGTGTGATTCTGGTGAGTTGAGAGAAAACTTTTGTGTTAAGTGACAAACACCGATCCTGCAAAAAATTGATTGTTGAAATACTTTTATATTTTTAGTTTTAAAAAACTTTTATTTGAACCATTCATAGATAAAAACTATATATTCATACAGATAGTAATTCCAGTAGAAAATATTTTAAGATATCTTAGAGTGAAAATAAATTGAATTATGAGGTATTAGAAATAACAAATTGTTATTACTATAAAAGTTTATCATCGTCATAATCATATAAAAGACAATAAAAACGAAAATAAAGGTTTTAATTTTATATTGAAGACTTGAGGAAGATTATAACAAGTAAAAATTAAGGCCAGGGAGTACATATGGCAACATACACTAGAAGAAAAAGCTAACTAAGGTTATTGATATTAATAAAACCGTTGAACTTTATACCTTTTTCGCATATCAATTACATCGTTAATGATCACCACTAGATACTGGTATTGATACACATTCTTTGACCACTATTTATAATTTAAAATTATAATAATCTTTTATTATATGACCGAATTTGAAGTGTCGCATAACTTGCTACCTTCAATCCGTCGATAGCTTTGCATTTATTCAGATTTGGTGGCAAACGGTTGTAATTTTAACAATTATTTTTTCGGTAACAAAATTCAATCACAAATAATCAAATCCGAGTACTGGATATCTTTCTTTGATCTTTTCATACATCTATATAAAATGCTAAGAATTAGTATTTTTATTTGAATCAAACTAAAGTGATATCAATATGTACTAAATCAATATATACGATTAACCATTAATACAAGGATGATTTCTAAATAATTTCACATGTTTAATTGGTATTATTGTAGCTAAGCCATTTAATTAAAAAATTAAACATAAAATATAACTAAATAGATTAAAATGCTAAAATATATTGAGATATATTATTGGTGAATACATGTGCCGGTGGGTGGGTCCTGTCTCCTTGATTCAATCCAAGGCGTGCCCCTCGAAAATCATCCATCTCGTTTGACCTCTTCCTAAGTTCCTATGATATCCTAATATGCCCACCACATGTGTTATTTTATATGTATTTCAACATCTCCATATCATATACACATTTTTATAACTAAAATCAATATAAAATTAGAATTAAGACAAATGCGTTGCGACGGTGACATAAACCAGAAAAAAAGTTGTTGATACATCATGCTCCTAGTTTATGTTCTTAATGTAAAAGTCTTTTATTTCTTACACATGCGTAATGTAATTATTCAATGAAATATGATATGCGTTTGATGTTTACTTATCTTTGATTATTTCATATTATGATTGTGTTTGATATAATGCATATGTATGAATATTTTATATAGGTTTGAGGTTGTTATACATATTTCTTAGTCAATGATGATTGAGAAATGTGTTCAACTTAGTCGGGTGATTATTCATGCTAATGGACCATACTTATGTACCATACACATGAATAAGTTATACTAATGAATCAGCCGCACGACTAAACCAGGAGACTAACAGTCGTATGAGTAAGACATAAGATTGATTCAGTCGCACGACTGAATCTTCAGTCGTGCGTATGACTCAATCGCTTGACTCAGTCGCACGATTGAACCATGCTAATGTTCAGTCGTACGAATGGAAACTGCAACCTATAAATAACACTTAATTCGCGAAAAATATAACACTTTGAGAAATACTTCGAATATATATAACCCTAGCCATCCAGAGCGTCTAGAACACCCAATCCAATTTCATAGCTCGTTCTTGATCGATTTCTACTCATTCTTAACGTTTGTTTCATAGTTAGATCGATCGGGTTATCGTTCTCACTGATTAGATCGCCAATCAAATAGGATTCCACACTATTTGATCTGGTTTCACGCAGAATCTGTTAGTACCTCGTCCGTACATACTCGGTCCTAACAAGTGGTATCAGACACCAAATGGAATTTTCTTGCATCAGTCCAAATATGTAGGGGATATCCTCAGTCGATTCTACAAGGAGAATGCAACTGCTGCTAGAACTCCACTTGCCACGAACCACGATATGGTACCCGACGAAAATGGTGACCTGGTAGATGCCACTATGTATAGATGAATGATCGGATCTCTAATGTACCTCATAGCATCTCGTCCTGATATAATGTATGCCACGTGTCTTTGTTCCAGATATCAAGCTAAACTGAAAGTAAATCATCTAATTGGGGGTTAAAAGGATCTTTCATTATCTGAAGGGTACTCCAACACTCGGGTTGTGGTATCCTCATGATGATGACTTTGAGCTTACAGCGTATAGTGACTTGGATTATGGTGGTTTCAAGATGAATTACAAGTCAACATCAGCTGGATGTCAGTTCTTTGGCAGACGGTAAATCACCTGATAGTGTAAGAAGTAGATATCTGTTGCTTTGTCAACATGTGAAGCTGAATATGTTGCTGCTGCAAGCTGCTACTCCTAAATCATTTGGATTCAACAACAATGCGAGACTACGGCTTGAAATTTTCTAACACCCCTATCTTTGTTGATAATTCTGCTGCCATTGCTGTCACTAAAAATCCGGTTCAACACCCAAAAACTAAACACATTGGTATAAATATCATTATACGTGACTGTTTTGAAAATAAATTAATTGATTTTGTTAAAATTAATACGGATTTTCAACGCGCCAACCTCTACACAAAAGCGTTTGACAAACCTCTGTTTTTATATCTTTTAGAGGTTAATGGCGAGAAAAAGAAAAGTGATGTGACTCAAGAAGAATAGAGTTCTTAGTCCGACAAGTTTTCTTATTTATATTTTATTTTTTATTTTATTTTCCTGTCATTTCAAAAAATCCAAAAACACAAAAAGATTTTCAGTTTTAGAATTTTAGGGGGAAATAGTTTTAGTTTCAGTATTTAATTACTTAAAAAAATAAAAAAATAAAATGAAAAAACGAGGGGAATGGCAGATAAGCTGGAAGCAAAGAAACCATATCTGTGATTTTGATACAAAATTTATGAAAAATGATAGTACACAGGGAACAAATTGTTTGGGACATCAAAAGGATTTAATTTTTCAAAATGTTATGTTCAAATTACAAGTCTAAAATGTCTAAGAAACATTAAGGAAAATAATAGTACACTGGTATGCTACTAAGGTAACACAGAGAAAGTAGACCTAGGGGCTGCTAGTTCATTATATGACGTGTCGGTAGATTCAACACAATAGACGAGTAGACTTCGTTGGTGAATCAAATTCAAACTAATTTTTGTTCAACTTGCTGTGGGTTCTCATCTTATCCCTGGTTAACACAATCAACGCATTTCCAATAAGGGGTGACAAGCAAATTAAACCCATAATGTGTGGATGACCATAGGATGAACAAAGCACATGAAAAAATTGGTTAAACGCAATCAAGCTAATGACTAAATTTGTTGGTGCCTTATGTGCAAAAAGAAAAAACAGCTCTAACAAAAATATATGTTGTTGCCTCTCTACTGTGCGATGACACTGACCTGAGGATAAGCATAACCTAAATATTCTAGAATGCATTGTTGTTTGCGCCTCTCTACTCTACGATGGAACTGACCTGAGGCTTGGTATCTCTTTGAAAGCTCTTACAATAGTTTCTTCTTGTCAAATACCTGTAGACCGCTCAAAAATCTCCTGAGAAATGTTGATTACCATATAAGTGTGGGATCCACAAATTCTTGTTCAAATAAAATAAACTAATTTATCACCAATGTGAGTCAAAAATCTATGTATGGATTTAAGTGGACAAACATAATGACAATAATCATGGTTGCAACTCTCGATAGTCAAAATCATTGTGTGCATCTTATAGCTCTAGTATGATTTCCTGAAAGTGCTATTGACTCTAAAAAAATGAGAATCTAGTATCAAAGTACTTATAAAAGGGTCCTAAATGATTATGATATACCTGTATGATTTCATAAGAATCTTTCCAAAAATGATAAAATTAATTGAAGCTGTTCTGCTCTGGAGGAAAAACTTGTTAATGATGTCTGAAGGTTTCAATCCACTCCCAAATCACAAAAAATGTCTTCTTTTGTTTTAATTAAGTTGTCTTTTTGTTTTTGTTTTCTCTGCTTTGCGTAAATGTCGGACTAAGTAACTAGATGAAACACTGTGAATCACAAAGTAAAAGGATCACGTCTGAGGTGATAAACGATTTTCAATTAAAAAGGTCATGTCTGAGATGATCGTTGTTCATCATGCTATATATCAAAGTTAAATCTAGGTGTTTGGAAGTGTATGATATCAAACTCATAAGTATGAGCCAATCGTACGATGAATCATAAGTATGAACCAATCGTACGTATGGACCATAAGTATGAACAAGTCACATGTATGGACCATGAGTATGGGAACAAGTCACACGATTGGACCATGAGTATGGATCAACTATGCGATTGGATCACAAGACTGAACCAATGGTACGACTTGTTGAAGGAGTATGAGTCATTCGCACGACTGAACCCCAGTCGCATGAATAATCATGTGTGTGGGTCTAGTCGCACGACTGAAACTCAAAACAGTATAAATATGAGTGTTAGTCGGTCATATTCTTCACCACTATTCAAAACTCTCAAAAACTGCTCATACGAGACACTCTGAAAATTTTGTTTACTGAAATTACCACTTGATTATGATACTAACGTGTTTCCTACTCATCTACAGGTATGTGCAACTGAAATCGACCCAATGAATGGTTTAATCGCACCCTAAATGACCGCAATTGTTAAGATCAATAACCGGTACTAACTCTTAAAATAGACCTATTAAATGGACACTAACGGTGATTTAAACAATACTAAGTGCTATTTCGGGTCTCTGCGGTCCAAATGAATCTAAACACAAAGTGTATTGTCACGTCTTGACAAAGATTTAAATCTATGTGTTCAATAGTGAGATATGCGAATAGAAATGCTGATGAACTTCAGTCGCCGAATTGAGCCTGGCGCAGGATTCAATCGCACGAGCGAATCATGCGTGTGAGTCCAGTCGCATGACTAACTCAACCGCATGGCTCAGTATACGACTAAGCTCAGTCGCAAGCTCAATCGTACGACTGAACTCAATCGTACAAGTGAAATCAGTCGTATGGTTCAATCGCTTGATTGAATCAGTTGATCAAAATCATTCGAAATTCAATTGTTAACTCTTACAACCAATCTAATGTATATATTTCTTGTGTTGCAGCAACATGGCTGAAAGATGAACGATGAGCACCAAGCACAACATCTGTGCTCATCTCGATGCTACTTCCCGGAACGCCTCTGAGTTCACTAGGATTATTGCCTTCCTATGTAGATCGAGGATCTACAAGGCCATCTCCACTCCATACACACCATACAGATCTCTTTAGCAGGCCTTCTGAGAAAGTGCCTCAGTTGACGAGTCGGTTGAGCCACATTATATCCAAAGCTCTATCTTCAGAAAAGACATTAAGATCCGTGAAAAAGACTTGAGGAGAGTCTTGGATTTGGGGGAAGACGGAGCCCATCCAACCAAGCTGCATAAAATGACTGTTCGTGGTTGCTTTCTGAGGATCAAGTATGTCGGAGACATCAATGCCGACATACTGAACAAGAGCAACATGTGCCCGCAGTTCAAATACTTGGCACATGTGACCCTAAAGTGTATAGTCTCCAGGCGGGGAGGATTTGATGAGATGTCAGACCAAATCCAGAATGCATACGTTGCACTGGTATTGAACTACCCGTTCAGTTTCTCTCGCATGCTCTTTTCTTATCTGATCGAGAACCTTGAGGCCAATGGAAAGAAAGGCTTATGTATGTATCCACGTTTCCTACAAATGATTATAAATAAGAAGCTTCCTATGCTGCCTAAGGAGAAAGATGATACAGTGGTGCTTGAGGTGATGGAAGATACCACCTTGGACATGATGAAGGTATACCGGGGGAAGCAGGTGAAGCCCCTGGTCAGAAGACTTTTTGGGCATCTGGCCAATGAAGACTATGTGGCGCCTTCTCGCAAGAAATGGCGTCACGATGATAGTGATTCAGATGTGGAGCCCATTATGGTTCATGCTGATAAGACGGCGATGATGATACGACCATGATGATGGTCAAGGTGGGGGAGATGCAGGCCCCAGTTCTTCATGGGCCATCGACACTTCTACCATACCTTCACCACCTCCACATAGTACTTCTTCTGCTCCAGGTGGATCTAAGTAGGCTGCTATCCACTTGGACTTTCTGTTAGATGAAAAAGAAGAGTCAGATGATGAACCTCTCATCAGGAAAGTCAAGAGCCTTGTTGTGGCTACTAAGAAAGGGAAGGAGGCGGTTGGTGGACGCCTAGCTGGTACTACAGGTGATGACCCTGATGTCACGGATCCCACTTACACACCTGACCAACCTATCACCCAGGGGGAGCCCCAATTGCCAAAAACTGGCTCAATCCTGTGGAAAGAAGAGTAAGAGACCAAGGTTTACATTGATCACATCTTCCACCACCACTGCCACAACCACCACCACCACCATTACCACAACCACCACCACTACCCCAACCACCACCACACACTACCATCTCCACTGCCACCGATACTCCCACCACCACTCTTACATCTACATCCACCTCACCCATGATACCCAACACAACTCCACCAAAATCCACTTCCATTCCCCCTCCCATCTTCACCACATCCACCACTACACCCACTACTCACCGAGCAGGAAATCCACCCAATCCCTATTTAGACATGGCTATACTCTACCCACTATCGGGTTAGAGGAACAGTTGTCGAGCCAAAACCAACTTGTGCTAAAGCTGCTCGCAACAGATCATCTTAGAGCCAATCAAATAAACCAGCTGATGGCGGTCAATGCCGCTCAAGCCAAACAGATAGCTCAACTCACTGAGAAGAATGTTACCTATGAGAGGGCATTGGGTCAAGCTCACCATGCACTGAAGAGTCAGAATGAGCTGGTGATGGCTTCTGTGAAAGGATTGAATGATTGGAGAAGAAAAACAAGAGGATTATGCTAAAGTTGAAGCGGACAAAGGGTGAGCCCCTAAAGATCAAAGGAAATGGTTATGATGAAAGAGATGATGATGATGAGACTTTTGATGATGAATCAGAAGAAAATAATAAGGATGAGGAAGTTGTAGGTAATGGCAAAGATAAAAGGGATGATGATGACGATGATGATGATCAAGATGCATCTGCATCAACCTCAAGTCAAGCTGCACGGGAGAGGCGCTCAAAAGAGCCGTGTCGTCTACAACTCCAGTTGAAGAAACTCAGGAACAGGGAGAGAGTGATGCTCAACAGCCTAAAGACTATGATGTTATACCCCTTCAGCAAGTCAAGACTCAGCTCACTATGATTCTTGACTTGCAAGGGATTGTAAGAAGGTCTGTGAGCTATACGCCTGAAGAAGGTGAGATCATCCATGATCTAACAGATGAGCAACTGGCTAATATGTTCAGATTAAATCCAGATGATATTGTCAAAGATGCTCCAAAAGTTATGTCCTAAGTGATGAGGAGCTGCAGGATGTGGATGAAATAGAGATCGAAGATGTCATAGCTGACCACTATCCTGAGTACACTGACCCAGAGGGCAATGTTATCCCCAATTTGGGTGAAACTTTTGGCTATGATACTTTTGATAAGCAGAAGGAGATGGAGAAAGAAAAGGAGAAAGATGAAAGTAAGGCCTGAGCTTCTGATGCAAATGTTGATATTAAGAAAGCTGAATAGGCAGCTTGTTTTTCTGAGATGAAGCCCAACGCGTACCTCCAAAGCAAAATGCCTACACCAAACTTTATAGAGTCAAGAGACATTAGAAAGTGTCGGGCAAGATTATCGCGTAGGCATATTTTGAATATTTGGAAGTCTATGCTGTTAAAAGGGAGAAAGGGATTGAATACTTCAGATATCCATATAATCTGAAGACACTTCCTGGTTTTGAGCTCAACCGACTGGTATGCTTAGATCTTTTGTATGCCAACCCGAGAAAGATGTCAGGATGGTTTGAGGCAGCATTGAAGATAGAATACCACACCAGATGGGTAAACTTCTGACCTTAACAACCTAAGAGGTTCATTCATAAGTCTGAAGTTGATCCTATATCTGGAAGGCCTAAAGTAGTGTTGAAGTGGAGTCCCCCATGCACAATGTCCAAGATTACCTTATGGGAAATGCCTCAGGACTTCACTCCACACTTCAAATGGTGGTATTACAATTGGAGAACGGGGGAAGCGGTCATAGTTCTGAACAGAGATAGGATGATAAAGACTACCTGGGTATTTGACCCAATGTGTCTTACTAAATTGTCTGCTGATGATGTTTACACTTTATACAAGTGGCCACTGTTCTATGACACACAAGATTTTATACAAGCTCTACAGTTCCAACATGTTATATGACTCTGCTTTGCATTCGAGATACATACAGGAGTCACCAGAGAAAAGAAGTACAACAAATTTCAAGAACATGTGAAGAATGTTAGAAAATAGACTTAACGTATTTGCTTCAGAGGAAGATCTCCCAAGCTTATGAACAACAGATTGATCCATAATAGAGCCAAAAGCTTCCTGAAGAAGTACTAAAGATCCTAGAAGAAGGTGATGACCGTGAAGTTGAAACTAAGCTTCTGGTGCATCAACAGTTTGATACATTCAGCCTGATTTGGTTTCAATATTGGAGCAATTGCATGCCACGAGAGCAACAACAAAAGAGAGATAGAAGAACTTGGAGAAAAGCACTAGAGCAACAACAAAAGAGAGACAGAAGAACTTGAAGAAAAGCACTATAGCAACAGCAAAAGAGAGACATAAGAACTTGGAGAAAAAGCATGTCATACAATAGGATAAACTAGGTCCAAAGGGGAGTTTGTTGATACATCATGCTCCTAGTTTATGTTCTTAATGTAAAAGTTTTTCATTTCTTACACATGTGTAAAGTAATTATTCATTGAAATATGATACGTGTTTGATGTTTACTTATCTTTGATTATTTCATATTATTATTGTGTTTGATATAATGCATATGATGAAAACATCTTATATAGGTTTGAGGTTGTTGTACATAGTTCTTAGTCAATGATGATTGAGAAATGTGTTCAACTTAGTCGGTGATTATTCATGCTGATGGACCATACTTATGGACCATACGCATGAATAATTATACTAATGAATCAGTCGCATGACTGAACCAGGAGACTGGATCAGTCGTATGAGTGAGACATAGGATTGACTTAGTCACACGACTGAATCTTCAGTCGTGCGTATGACTTAATCGCTTGACTCAGTCGCACGACTAAACCATGCTAATGGTTCAGTCGTACGAATGGAAACTGCAAACCTATAAATACCACTTAATTCATGGAAAAATATAACACTTTGAGAAATACTTCGAATATACATAAACCCTAGCCGTCCAGAGCATCCAGAACACCCAATCCAACTTCATAGTTCATTTTTGATCGATTTCTACTCATTCTTAACGTTTGTTTCATAATTAGATCGATCGGGTTATCATTCTCACTGATTGGATCGCCAATCAAATAGGATTTCGCACTATTTGATCTGGTTTCCCGCAGAATCTGTTAGTACTCCGTACGTACTAGGTCCAAACAAAAGTAACGTCTAAACATTATTACAAAAACTTGCGTTGAAGGTAGGAAAAATGAAATTTCTACGCCCTTGAAAACACTTGAAACTTTATATAAATAATAGTTGTCAGAAATCCGTACGTTACGGTGTAACCATTGACAATATTGAAAGTTTATATGTTGTTAAGAAATTTAACTTCATAACGTTGATAACATAGGCACATCATGATGGAAAAACCATACGGTTAAAAATATTGACGTTGATAAAAATATGCACATACATGTTTTAGTTCTATAAAAACCATTATCTAAAAGTTGGAGGGTAAAGGCAAAAGATGTTGATACAAATGTCCCTAGTTTATGTGCTTAATATAAAAGTCTATCATGTCTTACACATATGTAATGAATGGGCTGAATGAAATATAATATGTGATTGATGGTTATAATGTTTAATATTTTAAAGTATTATTTTGTGTTAAAGTAGAATAAACTTATTATATAGGTTTAAAGTTGTTATATGATGATTCATGCTAATGGACCATACTTATGGACCATACGCATGAACTCATCATGCTAATGAATCAGTCGCACGTCTAAACCAAACGATTGGATCAGTCGTACGAGTGAGAGATGAGGTTGACTCAGTCGCACGACTGAACTTCAGTCATGCGTATGAATCAGTTGCATGGGTCAGTCGCATGACTAAACCATGCTAATGGTTCAGTCGCACGAATGAAGACTTCAAACCTATAAATACCACCTAATTCGTGGAAAAACATAACAATTGGGAGACTTTTGACCCATACTCATAACCTAGCCGTCCAGAGCGTCCAGGAAGCCTATTCCAAGTTCATAGTTCACATATGATCTTCTTCCACTCGTTCATAACGTTTCTTTAATCATTAGATTGATCGGGTTTGCGTTCTCACTGATTGGATCGCCAATCAAATAGGATTTCGCACTACTTGATCTGGTTTCATGCATTATCAGTTAGTACTCCGTATGTACACGGTCCTCCTAAAAAGTGGTATGGGAGCTTTGGCTCTTGATTTTGCGTGTGATTGGATTTGTTTCGGTGTAAAAACCACGTTTTTCATTAAAAGGAGTCACCTTTTGAGTAAAACAGTGTTTTTGACGTCTCCAAGTCTCAAAGTTCACGTTTTTCGGCATATGGCAGATTAGGGTTCTTGAAAAATCATGTTTTTGTGTCAAAGTGTCAAAACCTTCGATTTTGCAAAAACAACAGCCTTTAGTCGCACGATTGGCTCAATCGCACGAGTGAACTCAATCACACACCCATTCGCACGATTGAACTCAGTTGCTCACTCATTCGTACGACTGAACCACCCCACTCGCTTGTCTCTATTCGCACGCTTCATTCGCATACCTCATCCGTACGACTGAACAACACCAGTCGTTTGAGTCCATTCGTCCATTTCAATTGCACGACTGAATCCAATCGCACGATTGAATTAAATCGCACTCCTCATTCGCCCGAGTGATCCGTACTTCTAGTCTATTCGCATGAGTGAGCCAGTCTAGTTTTAAAGTCCAAAGTTTATAAAGATGGAAGATCAGTTCTCTGATTTTACTGCTAGAAGAGACTCTCGCATCCAAAATCTTCTGCTTCTGGAAAATGGAATTGGGAATCACAATAAACCACCAAAACTTATAATGTTAGATGATTACCCACAATGGAAACAGTGGTTCCAGATCTATCTAAGTGGAGTTGATCCCAATCTTTTGGAATCCATTGAGACAGGTTATAGTATGCCAGTCAATGCTGATGGTGTTAAGCTAACTTTGGGAGGTATGAGTGACAGCCAGAAAGCTAAGTACAACACTAAAAAGAAGGTGTATGCCCTATTGACTCAGTCGATACCGAAAGATATCTTTCATCAATTTTCTGAGAACAAACAGGCGAAAAAGTTATGGGATGCTTTGGAGAAAAGGTATGAGGGAATGCAACGTTAAAGGCATTGAAGGAAAAGGCTCTCAAGAAGGAGTTTGATAACTTCTCCTTAATAGGGAAAGAAAGCTTGGACGATATTATCGATAGATTCTACCATCTGATGAGTGAGCTACACACTCATGGGGTAACAACGTCTATGGAAGATAAAGTATCAAGCTTTGCTGATGGTTTGCCGGAGAAATGGGACTCGTTTGTGTCTAATTTGAGACAGAACATTATTCTTGCAAAATAGACATAAATGACTTCATCCTGAAATTAAGGGAGGAGAAACTTAGGATGAAGTACAGGTCACAAAAAGGATCCTACGACCAGAATCCTTCAATTTATAACTCATCTCCCACTCCAACCAGTTCAGAAGCACCACTTCAAACTGCCTTTGTGTCTAGTTCAGTAGCTCCTTCCCAAACCACGGCTTTAGGACCAGAAACGCCAAGTTTATCCCCTAGCCAATATATAGTGCCTGAAGCCAATGCTACTAAGTTGAAGACCAAGAATCTCGGAAATATCACTGTGGAAGTTGCAAAGGAGCACATGGATCTTCTGGCAGCTGTTGTCTATTCCTATGATGGTCTAGTTATAGGAAGATTGGCAATTACCATCTTGCAGATGAAGATTACGAGCAGGTGGATGAAAATGAACTAGAGAGAATGGATATCATATGGGTGTTGGCTAGTGCTGTCAGAAGGGCGAAAAAGTTTGTGAAAAAGACAGGACAAAATTTGGTGGCCACAAAAGACACAACCTTTGGTTTTGACAAAACCAAGTTACCTGCTTTAACTGTGGTGAAAAAGGGGCATTTCAAAGTGAATGTGTAAAGCCCAAGAAAACAGGTAACGGAAATCCATTCTCAACCTTCAACTATCAAGACAAATCCACGAGTGGAGCTACCCCTTCAAGCAGAGAGACAAAGGCCTTGACTGCTCAAGTGAAAAAGGATAGGATTGGACCTTCAGTTTTGTGTCTTCGGGTGAATCAAACATTGCTTGTGTCGAGGGATTGGATGATGGCTCGATGAGTGAAGATGAAATCACAGTTGAACAAGTAACGTCAGATAATAAAGAAACTGTGAATGTGGTAAATCACCTAATTGAAGAAGAACTCAGAACGACATGTTTAGAATCTCGAGCACCGAAGAGTCTAACTCTGCATTGATGGCCGATTCAACTGATTCTTCACAGGTAAGTACAAAAGACCAACTTTTTGAAAATCATGCTTGTATTGAATGTAAAAAATTTAGAGAAAGCATTGATTTTAAATTTGTTATGTTATTAGACAATAATGATAGCTTAGTAAATGATTTACAACTGTGCACATAAGCTAATCGTATTTTGAAACAAAATGAGTGCAGTTATAAAGAAAAAATAGTACTTTTAGGTAAACAACTAAGGGAAACCGAGGTGGTTGCTTTTAATCAAACTAATGATATAAATTTTTATTTAAATTCTTTGGAAGAAACAAAGAAAGAAAAAGCAGTTTTAGAAGTCGAAGTCAATTCTTTAAAACAAAAATTGCATAGTTGGACTAGTTCTTCTCACATAGTTCAACACTTAGTGAAAGAACGAAATAATGGGGAAGGGTTGGGTAACAAAGTAGTTCCTCCACCACATGAGATCATGTTAAATACAAAATGTAGACCTGTATACAACAATCCAATAAGGATCACGTGGTGTCCACTCCTCTGGTTGGTGATCCAGATTTCACAGGTAAATCGGTGAAATCTGTCACTAAACAGAAGGAGGCTACTTTGAAATCAAAAGGTAAGATGCCCGTTGAGAATTTAAATGATGCATTTAAAAGGGTTAATGTAAGGTCAGGTTCACCAAAGTCTATTTCAGAACCCAAACTGACTAAACCGTTAACCACACACGTGTTAGTCATCGAAGTCCAACGAAAGGGTATGTTACAAATGTTCAAAACATCAAATCAATAATTTTGTTAATAAAAGCGATACATCTAAACGAGAAGTGACTAAATCCAACCAGACACATGTCACACCTGTATCACACTCAACCCCACATAACAGTTTCCTCAACATGTAAAAGGGAGATCATGCTATAGTTGTGGAAAGAGAGGACACATCTCTTCTAACTGTCCTTATTATCAGACTCCCAGACAGAAAATTGAACTTTATGATACTAAATTAAGTTCTTCGAAAAGGAGTTCTATTACTCCACCAAAAAGAATTAATGAACCTGAAGTTCAAACTGTAAGCCAGTCGTCTGTTTATCATAAACATGCCTTACACAAAACTGACTTATGGAAAGAAAAGTCAAGTCCATTGTCTGATAACAAGAAAAATAAGAAGAATGATATGCGCTTACCCTCAAATGGACAGTAGGTTGAGTTTATGATGTGTGATTCCTCTGGGTCACCCAAGCCAATAAAGGCTTGGGTCCCAAACCTAAATGATCATTTCCTCTGAATGTGCAGGGTGTCCATTACAGTGCTATCACAAATACCTGATTGTTGATAGTGGGGTGTCTAGGCACATGACCGGGAACCTATCTCTCCTTTTCAATGTCAAACAAATTAAAGGGGGACATGTATCATTTGCTAGAAATAAAGGACGATACATCACCGCTCAAGGCGAAGTGGGTAACCAGAAAGTCAAGTTTGATAAGGTCAACTACATTCAACAACTACAGAATAACATGCTTATAGTATCCCAGATATGTGACAAAGGATTCAAAGTTTTTTTTGACAACAAGAAGTGCTACGTATTGAAGAAGGATTATATTTTCCCGGAGGACCAAATCTTAATGTCAGCTTCAAGATATAATGACTTATATGTCTTGGATCTATCAAAAGCCTCCACAACCGATCATAAAGTTCAATGCTTCTTGTCAAAGGCAACATAGAGGGACTCAATCTCCTGGCATAGGAGAATGGGACACATCAATCGACGGAAGATGTATCATCTGATCCAGAATGATTTAGTGATTGGAGTAAATGTCAAGAATTTTCAACTTCCGGATTTTTATGTAGCGTGCAAGAAAGGTAAACAGACCAAGAAGTCTCACAAGGCAAAGAAAGTAAATTCCATTGACCTGCCTCTTGAACTTCTACACATGGATCTGTTTCGAAGTAAAATCAGTTAGAAGTACTCTAATAGGTTTGAATCCATCTCCAATCAAAAATACAAAAATATATCTTGTTTTGTTTTTTTTAATTTCGAGTTGTTTTATTTAAGTTTTAGTTATTTGGTAGGTAAAAGTCGGACTATACATCTGGACTAAATCTGTAAATCACTCACTAAAAGGGGTCGTGTCTGAGGTGACCAATCGGGTTTTAAGTTAAAAAGGATTACGTCTAAGGTGATCAATAGTTTTTCAAATAAAAAAAGGTCATGTCTGAGATGATCAACGGTCATAACATCTCATCAATAGTTAACATGATAAGTGTTTGAAAGTGCACAAGGTCAAACTCATAAGTATGGACAATCGCACGATTGGACCATAAGTATGGGCAAATCGCATGATTGGACCATAAGTATGGGGAAATCGCATGATTGGACCATAAGTATGGGCCGATCGCATGATTGGACCATAAGTATGGGCCAATCGCACGACTGGACCATCAGTATGGACTAGTCGCACGATTGGATCACAAGTGTGAACCAATCGCACGATTAGCCATACCTATGAGTCCAACCGCACGACTAAACTCCAGTAGCACGAATGAAGCATGCGAGTGGGCCCAGTCGTATGACTGAATGTTGACCTAGTATAAATAGCAGGGAGTCGGTCGCAGGGAGACTCATCACCCCTTAATTGCTCTCAATTCGCACGAAAGCAAAGTTACTCTGCTCAAATCTCGTTTCAGTGATTTAGCATCTTGGTTGTGACTCTAACGATTACTCTCTGTATCTACAGGTAATGTGAGACAAAAATCGACCTTAATGTTCGGTTTAATCAAGCCCTAATGGCCTAAATTGGTCAAAACAAGAACCGAGACAAAGTTTTCAAAATAACCACTAGAATGGACTAAATAGTTTATTTAAAGATTATTAGGTGCTATTTTGAGTGTTTGCAAGTCTAATAAGCCTAACCACAACGTTTAACATCAAGTATAGACCAAGAATTGATTTAAAAGTGTCGAACAGAGACTTACGCGAATGGACATGCTAATGAACTTCAATCGCACGATTGAGCTAGGCATCTGACTCAATCGCACGAATGAACCATGCGTATGAGTTCAGTCGCACAATTGGGTCAACCGCATGGGACAGTATACGACTAAACCCAGTTGTAGGCTCAATCGTACGACTGTGCTCAATCGGACGACTAAGACTCAGTCGTATTATCCATTCGCACGATTGAACAAACTGATTCAAGCTCATTAAAATTCAAATGTCATTCATTTACAAAAATTCTAACGTATATGTATCTTGTGTTACAGAAACATGACTAGTAGATGGACTATAAGCACGAAACACAACCTTTGTGCTCATCTTGACGTCACATCCTGGAACGCTTCTGAATTCACAGGGATTATCTCCTTTTTACAGAGATCGAGGATCTTCAAGGCCATCTCTACACCATGCACACCATACAGATCGATTCAGCAGGTTTTCTGGGAACGCGCTGTAGTAGACAGGTCTGCTGAGCCTCATCGCATTCGGAGTTCTATTTTTGGTCAGGAGATTGAGATCATCGAGGATGATCTGATGAGGGTTTTGGAGTTGGGAGATGATGGTGACTGCCCAACCAAGCTGCATCCACTGGCAGTTCGAGGATGCTTTCTTCGGATCAAGTACGTTGGGGTAGGGGTGTTCAGAAAATCCGAAATCCGAAAAAATCCATCATCCGAAACGTATCCGAATTCGAATAAACCGATCCAAATTCCTATTCGGATATTCGGATCGGATTCCATCTGAATCCGAATTTCTTATTCGGATTTTGAATTGGATTTCGGATGGCGAAAATTTTCTATTCGGGTTGTTCGGATTAATCGGATATCCGATTAATCCGAATAAGAAGCCCATTAAAAAAATTAAATTATATGTTACCCAATAACAAGCCCATTTAATTTGTTACAACCCACAACTTAATAAGCCCACAAATTAATAAAAATTAGGGATTGACATCACAGAGCACATTGACTCCATCTGCTACCAGTTCAGCCTCTTCCATTGTAGCCTCATCCATCGCGGTCTCTTGCCCTCTTCAATCGCACTCTTCCATTCACAAAATCGCAGCCTCCATCACGACCTCTTCCATTCACAGAATTGCAGGTTTGCAGCCTCTTCCATCGCAGATTCACTGCTCCATCGCGGCCTCTTCCATCGCAGATTCACAGCTCCATCTCGGCCTCTTCCATCGCAGATCCATCGCATATCCACAGGTTATTTCGCAACTCCATCTGCTACCCATTTTACCAATTTGATGTTTAGCTTTATTATTTAAGACTGTATCATCATGATTTGATCCATGTTTAAGTATGTAGTCAACAACAATGTTGAAGGTAATGGGAATAACAATACTAGTCATATAGACACATTTGACTCAACTAAAACAAGATGAAATCAAGAAATGTTCGACGTGGTGTTAATTTTTGTTTTTATTATTAATGTAATTGATGGATTGACTTTTGGGAGCATTTGGTTTGTCATCTAACTAGAAATCTATATCAATATGTTATATAATTTTTCTGGTTGTTATTAAATCAATATGTTATATGGATTGTGTGGTTGATAATAATATGGTTTAGGTAACAATATGATAAGAGTATGGTGATTAAATCAATATGTTATATATTATAACGGCATGGTTGTTATTAACAATCTGTTATTACTTATTAATTATATGAGGATTAAGTGTCATCTTGCATTGTTGCTTATTAACAGTATGTTTTAGATGTAGTTATATTATATATATTATGTGTTAATAAAATGTGAATGTGGGTTTTCAAAGTTATGTTTTTGTTAATTCTTCATTTTGTTGTTTGTTAAAATGTAAATGATCTTTATGCAGATTGTCCTTTATTGAATTTGTTGTAAAATGTCTATGGAGGGGGATTCTAGGGTTTCTAATGCAACTACTTTGAAAACAGAATGTTCAAAGAAAGCAAGGAGCGATAACCCAAGATCAGTTGTATGGAAACATTTCACTACATATTTTGATGAGGATGAAAAAGAAATGGCGAGATGTAATTATTGTTTAGCAAATTACACTTGTGAATCGAAAGGTTCCGGGACGTCTAATATGAAAAATCACATTTCAAAGTGTAAAAATAACCCCTCAAATAGTTCTTCCAATCAGTCTAATCTTGTATTTAGTACAGAGAAGGATGAGAAACCGGTGATATATAGTTTGTTTACACTCCATTCAGTTTGATCAGAAAAAAGGTAAAAGCGCAATAGCTAAAATGTTGATTATTGATAAGTTACCTTTTAACATTGTAGAAAATGAAGGATTTAGAAGGCTCATGAGAATTTGTCAGCCATCATTTGTTGTCCCATCTCGAAGCACAATTAGAAGGGAGTGCTATCAAATATATCTTGATGAAAAAGTTAAGCTTAAAGATCAAAGGAAAAATTAGTTCATAGAGTTTGTTTGACAACAGATACATGGGCATCATTACAGTGAATCAACTATATGTGTCTTACTGCACATTATGTTGATGAGAAATGGAACTTGCAAAAAAAAGTGATCAACTTTTGTCTTATTTCAAGTCATTGAGGAAATGATATTGGACGAGCTGTGGAGAATTGCTTGATTGATTGGGAATTGCAAAATGTTATGGCTATTACCCAGTTGATAATGCATCTAGTAATGATGTTGCAGTTGAGTATTTGGTAGGAAGAATGTTAAAAAGGAGTGATAAGTACATCTATAATGATGTTGCAATGTGGAAGAAACCATTGAAGATCTTGACAAATTTGAAGAAGGTTATTAACTTTTCATTGTGTATTATTTATTTTCCACTGATTATTTTTATTACATCTACAAGTATAACTTCTAATTGTCTATTTATTGTTCTTGTAGAGATGAGAAAAATATCGATTGACTGAAAGAGTTAGTTGCGTGTTTGGTGGCGTGTTTGGTGTGCTTGTTGGAACAAGAAGACTTTGTTTTTTATTTTAATTTTCATGAATTATGGCGTGTTCACTAGATTAATTTTTGAAGTTTGAACTTTGTATTTGTGTTAAGACTAATTCGTATTTTTGGGTTTATTTGTTTCATTGTTAGGGATTCTAAACTAGTATAACTTGGGTTTATTTGTTTCATTGTTAGGGATTCGAAACTAGTATAACGTTAGAAACTAAAAAATAAACATGAACAAAACATAGCAAAAAGTTTATTTGGATTTATTCGGATTATTCAGATAGTTTCGGATTATTCGGATTTATCCGAATCCGATCTGAATTGAATTCGGATAGATTCGGATCGGATGAGTATAAACCTTATTCGGATCAGATCGGATTTCAGATGGGTCAGAAAAATTTCCATATCCGAATAATCCAAATAATCCATATCTGATCCAATGAACACCCCTACGTTGGGGACATTAATGCAGGTGTGCTCAACAAGAGCAACCTGTGCCCCTAGTTCAAGTACTTGGACCATGTGCTCCTCAAGTGCATAGCCTCAAGGAAGGGAGGCTTTAATGAGATGTCTGATCAGATCCAGAATGCTTACGTGGCTTTGGTACTAAATCATCCATTCAGTTTCTCTCGGATGATCTTAACTTATATGGTAAGAATATAGAGGCCAAGGGCAAGGAAGGCTTCTGCATGTACCCTCGTTTCCTGTAGATGATTATTGACCAGAAGCTTCCTTTGCTGCCCAAGAAGAGAGATGATGCTGTCACTCTTGAGATTATAAATGATACTACACTTGGTAGGATGAAGGTGTACTGGGGTAAGCAGGTGATGCCCCTGGTGAGGAGATTGTTTGGGCATCTGGCCCGGGAAGACTATGTGGCACCAGCTCGTAAGAAGTGGCGTCACGATGACAGTGATTCGGTCACTAAGCCCATAGTTTTTCCAACTGACGATGACGATGATAGTGAAGATGGTGGAGATACTGGCCCCACTTCATCTAGGGCCACTGCCACTAATATATCATCTCCACCATCTACTTAGGGTGGAACTAAGAGAGCTAAGATCCATCAAGACTTCCAGCCATATGAAGAGGAAGAGTCAGATGAGGAGCCACTGGTAAGAACAGTGGGTAGTAAGGTTGTTGCCACTGAGAGAGGGATTGCGATGGTTAGTGGACGCCAAGGTGAGTCCAGGGATGCTGCTACTGCTACTACTGATCCATCATACATCCCTGACCATCCCATCAGCCCAGGGGGAGCATCCTCTTTTATGGGCTCAAGGAAGAAGCGGATGGCTCAGCCCCATGGCTTGAAGAGCAGAGAAGGAGGATTACCCTGATAACCACCACATCCACCACCTCTACCATAGCTACTACCACCACTACCACACCCTCTACCACCACTACCACACCCCCTACCATAACTATCACACCTCCTACCACCACTACCACAGCCACCCCTTCACCATCCACTCCTATTCCACCTCCCATATTTACCATATCCACCACCACAACCACCACCCAACGTGCCGGGACTTCTACTCAAGTCCCAAAGAGCCATGGACCACTCTACCCTCTCTTGGGGTAGAGAAACAGCTAGCCAACCTCAACCGGATGGTGCTAAAGCTGCTTGCAGACAATGAGCAAAGATCTGCACAGCTCAATCAGCTTATGGAGCTCAATGCTGCTCAAGCTCAGCAATTACACAGCTCCAGGAACAGAATGCACATTCGGTTTAGAGGATAGAGGAGCTAGAGAGAAAGAACAAGAACATCATGCTCAGGCTTAAAGGATCCAAAGATGAGACTCTAAAGATCAGGGAAGGAGATGATGATGATGATAATGATGATGATGAGTCTGGTGAAGAAGATGAAGGTGATGATGAAGGACAGAGTGAAGAGAAGAAAGGGACAATGATGACGAAGAAGGTGATGTTGCTGCATCAGCTTCTGCATAGGGTCAAGAGAGGCATTCTAAGAGAGCTCAAGATCAAGGACCCTCGTCTTCAGCTCCTCTAGCTAGAAAGTTGAGCGATCAAGATAAAAGTAAAGGTTAGATGTTTTGCATTTAGAAAACTTTTGTACTTGATTCGTATATTAAGTTAATGTAATTGATGATTATCTGTGTTTATCTATGTTTAAATGTCTTGATAATTACTAATAATTAATGTGTTGAATGTTTAAATCAAGCAGATAAAACTTCACAGCAAGCTGAATATGATATTGCTCCTCTTTAGCAAATCAAGTCTTAATTCACCATGATTCTTCATTTGCAAGGGATCGTCAGAAGGTCAGTGAGGTACACTCCTGAAGAAGGAGAGAATTATACACGATCTGACCGACGAGCAACTTGTTGAGATGTTCAGACTGAATCCTGACGAGCTCGTCAAAGACTCTCCAAAGGTCGATGTTATGAGTGATAATGAGCTGAACGATGTTAACGAAATAGAGATAGAGGATGTCACGTTTGATCACTATCCAGAGTACATTGACCAAGAGGGAAATGTGATTCCCAACTTGGGTGACACTCTCGGCAGTGCTACATTTGAAAAAAATGAATGAAATGGAGAAAGAAAAGTATAAGGATGAAAGCCAAGCCGAAGCCTTGGATGCAGATGTTGATATAAAGAAGGCTGAATGGGCAGCTTGTTTTGCTGAAATAAGAGCCCACGCAAAGCTCAAAAGCAAAATGCCTACACCAAACTCTACAAGGTCAAGAAACATTAGAAGGTGTCTAGCAAGATTATAGCGTGGGTATTTTGAGATCTTAAATGTTTATGCAGTAAAAAGGGAGAAAGAGAGTAGAGTACTTCAGGTATCCTCATGATCTGAAGACTCTCCCCGGCTTTGGCTTAATCAACTGGCACGCTTAAATCTGCTATATGCAAATCCCAGAAAGATGTCAGGTTGGTTTGAGTCTGTATTAAAGAAGGAATACCACACCAGATGGGTAAACTTCAGATCTCAACAACCAAAGAGGTACATCCGTAGGTCTGAAGTGGATCCTATATCTAGAAAGCCTAAAGTAGTGTTGAAGTGGAGTCCCCCGTGCATGATGTCGAAGATTCCTTTACGGGGAATACCACAGGACTTCACTCCACATTCAAATGGTGGTATATGACTGGAGGACGGGTGAAGCGGTCATAGTTGTAAACAGAGTGGGTAAAATGGAACCTATCAGGGCATTTGACTCAATGTGGCTTACCAACTTGTCAGCTGATGATGTCTATAGTTTGTACAAGTGGCCACGTTCTAGACGCGTAGGATATTGTACAAGCTCTCTAATTCTAGAATGTGATACGGATGTTCTTTGTTTTTGAAATACACGCATGAGTCATAAGAGAGGAGAAGTAAAAGAAATTGAAGAGCTTATAAAGAATGTCAACAATAGACTAAACTAGGTCCAAGGGGGAGTTTGTTGATACATATGTCCCTAGTTTATGTGCTTAATGTAAAAGTCTGTCATGTCTTACACATATGTAATGAATGGGTTGAATGAAATATAATATGTGATTGATGGTTATAATGTTTAATATTTCATAATATTATTATGTGTTAAAGTATAATAAACTTATTATATAGGTTTGAAGTTGTTATATGATGATTCATTCTAATGGACCATACTTATGGACCAAACGCATGAACTCATCATGCTAATGAACCAGTCGCACGACTGAACCAGACGACTAGATCAGTCCTACGAGTGAGACATGAGGTTGACTCAGTCGCACGACTGAACTTTCAGTTGTGCATGTGAATCAGTTGCATGGGTCAGTCGCATGGGTCAGTCGCACGACTGAACCATGCTAATGGTTCAGTCGCAAGAATGAAGACTGCAAACCTATAATACCACCTAATTCATGGAAAACATAACAATTGAGAGACTTTTTTGTTGGACAAAAGAACCAATGAGCCAAGATCAGAAAACCTCCAAGTCCCACATGATATCACAACTGCTGAAGGCTTCATCAGCAGTTCGAAAAGTACTGAAGACTTCAACAGCTGAAGACTAAAGTGCTGAAGTCCAACAGTTGAAGAACACAAGTGCTGAAGCTCAACAGCTGAAGAACACAAGTGCTGAAGCTCAACAGCTGAAGAACACAAGTGCTGAAGCTGAAGACTAAAGTGCTGAAGTCCAACAGCTGAAGAACACAAGTGCTGAAGCTCAACAGCTGAAGAACACAAGTGCTGAAGCTGAAGAACACAAGTGCTGAAGCTGAAGACTAAAGTACCGAAGGTCAACAGCTAAAGAATACAAGTGCTGAAGCTGAAGACCAAAGTACTGAAGTTTCAGTAGTTTGTCACAACAGCTGAAGAGTACTTCTTCAGTAGTTGTGTTTATCAGTAGTTTTATGTTTTTGCTTCAGTAGTTTTGTAAAACGACTGAAGAGCTTGTTCTTCAGTCGTTGTAGTTTCAGTAGTTTCTTATCAGTAGTTTTGTAATAAGTAAACACTTAGCTTCTTGTAAGAAGATGTCAGCTGTTAGACATCTTCAGTATTTTAGTGTTTCAGTAGTTTCTTAAATAACGGTAGATGTCACTATCAAGTGACATCAGCCTACGTCATTTTTCCTTATATAAGGAAGAATGACCTAAATTGTAATGGTGCGAAAGCCATGCCAAAGCGTGTGATTGAATGAAATATTCCTTTTGCAGAAAATTTCTCTCTCTATAACTAATTCTGTTCATTGCTATATCTTTGTATTCTTGCTCGAATTGTGCTAGTTGGTACTCTATTCCGCTGCTGAAATCATTCGAATCGATCAAACTAGATGCTGAGATCCTATCAATGGTCTCAGAGCAGGTTAATCATTGATCAATCTAACAATTGATCATTGAAACTGCTCATTTGCTCTAAGTTTGATCGAACTAGCAATTCGCACGATCTGTTATAGAGATTGAAGTTCTGTCGCTTTTGGCTATTTTAATTGAGGTTATTAGTGGTTTTGAGCTAAATTTGTTTTGCTTATCTTGAATTTGTCTAATTTTCGAAAATGACTACACCTTCTAATGATCCACACAATACTGGTTCCTCAACCAAGCCTCCGATGCTGGTTAGGAATGAGTAAAATTTGGCAACGAAGAAGCTCCATCACCTGTCTGTCAATAGTTCAGGTTGTTGGACATCCGTGGTACGGACCACATAAGCCAATGGTGAATCATCCGGAAACAATCAGTTGATTCCGAAGAAGAAGGAACAATACTCTGATGAGGACAGAAGTTTTTTGAGATTGATGCTAAAGCCCATGGAATTCTGGCCATGGCACTGTCTAATGAAATCTATTCCGGGCTTATGCTTATGAAACTGCTCATGACCTTTGGAATGCACTGAAAGAACAATTTGGTGGCACTGATGAGGTCTTAGCAAACACAGGGAAATCCTCGCCCAACAGTATGAGACTTTTGCTCATAGAAAGGGTGAGACTCTGACTCAGCAGTTTGAGCGATTTTCATGTTTAATCTC